>JBBPTW010000578.1:0-11632 GCA_038094575.1 Phylloporus cf. nigrescens
TGCTACTGTCAATGGTAACAAGGAGATGAAATGAGATAGAATCTAATCAGAATAAATGTGACAGTCTAAGTTATGTCAAGGAAATCAAGTGAGCTGAGATATAAACTAGAAGAAATGGCTAAATTCCGGTAGATGAAGCAGTGTAAAGGAAGGCAAGTTAGTTCTAGCAACATGCCATGAGCTTATATGAGTAGAAGAGATAAAGATAAATGAGAAATAGCAGAAAAACCGGACTCAAAACTGGAAAATATCAGACTAAATACCAGACTAACCAGATTAAACCAGTGAACTAACCAGACTAAGATCACAAGCAGATTAACATGGAGCATAGAGGGATATCTTGAAGGACAATAGGGAATGCTGAAAGGACCCAAAAATGGCTTCTGAAAATGTAAGGAGCAGTCAGCTTCTACATCTGCAGAGGAGTTGGCATCTGACTATCCCCAGTTAGTTATGTAGGCAGGAGGCGACCAGGAGAGTAAGGCAAATTAACTGGCTATGGGCTGGCGCACAGCAGCCAACACTCACATAGACCAGAACAAAAATGAAGTATAGTGCCAGATCAAAGAGCTAAGGTTCGCCAGAGTGCAGATACATCTGTCCATCAAAGAGGAGGCAAAAGCGGACAATAAAGCGGATAGAGTGAAGTCAGATAGAGTGGAACCAGATAGCATGGGACCAGATAGAGTGGAACTGGATTCTATGAGCACAGATGATGTAGGATTCCTGGAGGACTTGGTATCTGACTGTCCCCAGTCAGTCTCAGAGGTAAGGGATTGTTGAGTACATGGTGGAGATGAACAGACTACCAGCTGGCACACAGCAGCCAACACTGGTAGATGTGAGATCCAAGAGAAGTTTGCTAAAGTCCACATGTTTTCAACCCAGATAGAGAAGACCAGAGGCAAGGAGATGGCTGAGGCAGATGATATGGGAGCCAAATAGAATGAGATCTGAGGGTTTCCGGAGTTTTTGGAGCATGAGAAAACCAGATTAAAGAGAGACCGGATCACGAGAAAACTGGATAGCTGAGGGTCTGGATCATGGGCAAACAAGATGGTAGGGAGTCTGGATTGCAAGAGAACTGAATGACAGAGTGTCTGATCACAGGAAAATCCAATAGTAGGGAGTCCAGATCACAAGAATACCGGATGGAAGCAAGTCTGGTCATGGGAAAACTGGATAGTAGGGGGTCCGGATCGCAAGAACACCAGATAGCAGAGAGTCATTCCAGAGTGCCTAGTCTGCTGAATAGCAGACCATTTATTCAATCTAACTGCACTAATCATCCCAGACCAAACTAATCCAGACTATATCCAGAATTCATCCAAACAGATAACCAGGAGCAGCAGCAAGAGGTAAGGTCGTCATTTCCAATAGTCCAGATAGTCCATCTTGTCCTTTAGTACCAATCCATCCATGTCCATGTCAGAGTCCACCTGGATCCTAAGTAAAAGGGAAAGAAATACAATCAGACAGAATAATAATGGAGAGAGAGATGGAGGAGGTAACATCAAATGGCAAGATTCCACTCAACTTGTCTTCTTCAGTCTTCTTTTAACATCTTCCAGACCAGTAAACTAATACTTCTGCAGATATAGATCGAAACCAGATTGTGTAGGAGATAAATAAGAATAGTCTGAGAAGAAGGGAATAAGTGTGATATTAGAGGATGAAAAGGCGGATTCATTGTTGGTATTGAAAGCCCAAAAAGCGGATTCAGTATTAGCATTGGAAGATGAAATAGTGGTCTCTTTATTAGCTCTGGAATTCAAAAAACCGGATACATTGGAAGTAGAAAAACCAGATATATTGAGGGTAGAAAAACTAGATTTGTCATCTGCATTAAAAGCAGAAGGAGCGGATTGGTTGTTAGCATTGAAAGACAAAAAGGTGGACTCCTCAATGTCCAAGTCTGGAAACAGATACTCATCGAAATTCAAAAAACTGGACATATTGGAAGCAGAAAAACTGAATTTGTTGGAAGTAGAAAAACCGGATTCAGTGTCTGTATTAGAATCAGATAATCTGGATACTATTTCCTGCTCCATACTGAGGGGCTTTGTCCGCTTGGAAGCTAGCCCAAGCTTCAGCAAGATATGGCTAAAAATGTGCATCAGCAACAACTGGAATGGATTTACTCTCCGTGTTGGAATTGATCTCCAAAAATGTGGAATGGTCAACATCAAGGATGTCTGGACTCTCTGGATAAGAAGTGGATAGGATGTTAGCTGTGACATGAGTATGTGTGTCCTTTGAGAGATCAGAAGAAGAAGAAACCAGAATCATAGGCTTTTGAATAAAACCCAGAGTATAATCAATGGTGTCTTTCAGATACCTGCCTTCTGAGATCCAAGGAATATCTGAGCCGTCTGGCATGTAGAGACAACCATTATTACCCCGGATAACCTTTCCTGTGCTCAGATACTCCTAACAGAAGGGGCATGTATGAGTAAAGTGCCCAGATATAGCACAGAAGTGACAGAGAGCAGAAGAGCAGGCAGCAAGATTTGATTCCACTTTAACCAGAACTGGAATAGGAGCAGATGGTGGATTAGATGGTAGAGAAGACATAGAAGGAGGTCCAGAAAGAGGCTGAGATGATTGAGAGTGGGGGAAGATGTTGGAGGAGAATAGAGCGATACGAAGAGCAGATCCAGTCAACAGGAATTTGGTAGCATCAAAGACATTAGAAATAGAGTATGGATCATCCAGATGAAGGTCTGGACGGATAATAGCAAGCCTGTGACAAATCTGGTCCTGTATCAGAGAGGGAAAGCCAGCCAGAAAGAGCAAGTCTTACTCAGAAGTGGATAGCTTGTTGTTAGAAATCAAGAGAGCGGACACCTTGTGGAATCTCCTAGTATATTCCCCAAGGTCATCCTGGCAGTGCATCTGCTTCTTCTGATAGTTCTCTACAAGATATTGTAAATCTGCCCAACAATAGTGATTGATACCTTCACAGCCTGGATACAAAGCCTTAACTGCTGAGACAAAAGCGTCCCAGTCTAGTGGTTGCCAGGTAGCCTCATCTAGAGTCTCTCATACTTCCGCTTCCTCAAGATCTGCATAATGAAGAGCAGCTTGATTACCAAGCATATCAATGTCCTTCAAGTATCAAGGGAGATAAGATGGAGTCTTTCCATCAAATGTAGGTGCATGGGGAGTGCCACGAAGCGGCATATGGAACTGTGGTTGAGCCATTAGTAAAACCAGAGTCAGCAAAATCAGATTAAGTGAATTGAATAAAACCAGATTTCAGGAAACTGGATTCAGTGAAGCAGAGGTGGAATGTGCTATAGGTTAGTAGATAAATATTCTGGAATGAAGAAATGAAGAGATTTGTGAGTTATTAACACCAAGATGTGGGTCAGAGCGACCTTCTCAATACCTATGGAACCCCTCGCGGTGGGCTCCAGTTATAAGATAAATAATTAGTTGTGGTGTGGGTGTGAGTATGACTTGACCCAAGGGGTTCCTAGCAAAGATAAAGATTGAGAAGGGGTTGCTATAACAGACCTCAGTGCAAGAAAATGAGTCCAGTTGATTCTAGACTCGGAGAATAGATGGATCAGAGTATCCAGTTAGAGATAGAGAGTTTCTGGAGTGCGAGAAACTTGATTGGAGGGAGTCCAGAGTGCAAGAAGACTGGATAGAGAGTGTCTGGTGTATTCCAGAGCATGGGAAAACCAGATAAAGTACTGAATACAAAGCAAATAGTAAGAGACAAGGATGGAAACAAGCAGAGATGGTGAACTGAGCACCCCAATAACTACACAAAAGAGCCAAATGGAGGGTACATTGAATGATGGGACAAAAACCAATCAAACTCAGCTGGCATTCAGTATCCTAAGTACAAGACTTTGTAGTCTGGGCATATCCATGACTCAGGCACTGATGCAAATAAACTAGACAGCACACATGTGCTACTGTCAATGGTAACAAGGAGATGAAATGAGATAGAATCTAATCAGAATAAATGTGACAGTCTAAGTTATGTCAAGGAAACCAAGTGAGCTGAGATATAAACTAGAAGAAATGGCTAAATTCCGGTAGATGAAGCAGTGTAAAGGAAGGCAAGTTAGTTCTAGTAACATGCCATGAGCTTATATGAGTAGAAGAGATAAAGATAAATGAGAAATAGCAGAAAAACCGGACTCAAAACCAGAAAATACCAGACTAAATACCGGACTAACCAGATTGAACCAGTGAACTAACTGGACTAAGATCACAAGCAGATTGACATGGAGCATAGAGGAATATCTTGAAGGACAATAGGGAATGCTGAAAGGACCCAGAAATGGCTTCTGCAAATGTAAGGAGCAGTTAGCTCCTACAGCGCAGGTCTCACAATATTTCTGGACATCAGTCACCATGTTTTTCCACCAAATATGTTCTTGTAGGTATACCAATGTTTTCGATGTTCCCAAGTGGGCTAACAATGAATGCGCTTGATCAATAAGGCATTTCCAAATGTTTCTGCCTTCTATCATAATATTTAAGATGCAGGTGATGGCTCTGTCTCTGCTTTTGAGACAAATATAGCTGTCTTTTACTTCAAAATTCTGATAATGCTCTGGGTTCTCTAGAATATGCTTGAAAAAGCTGTTCTGGTTATACTGATTTTTTGCCTTGCTCAGCAGGTCGTCTGTGTTGAGGAATGAAAGTGGAATATCCCACTCATTGGCTTGAGTGCCTTCTAGACATAGGTCTTCTTGAGTAATGGTCTCATTGCATTCAGTTATGTTTACGCTACCATTCCCCCTTCCAGATCATTCACGCAGTCCATGAATAATGATCTTATACTTCATTTGGCAAGCAAACTGAGCTGCAGTTTCGGGTGAGAAAATGCTGGCAGGAATTTGTACAGGCAGTTCAATAGATACACTCAGTGTGGTAGTAATATTTACAATGTTAGCCACTTATCTGCAGTGACATCATGGGGCATGAGGATCCACAATAGGTGGGTCAAGCCACTCCTGTTGCTGACCCTTATTTACCCTACTGCTTTATCACAATGCCAATCCAGAGGCAGATGCCTCATGTCCCACCAGGATAGGCATGCTAATCAGTCCTGCCATTGTGGAAACCATGCCAGTGTCAGCCATTTGGATGTACTCAGATGCAGCACGGACGGTACCAGAAGCATCATTAGAGTAAATCCATGACAATGCATCTAACAACATGTTCTCAACACCAGGGACATATTGAATATCAAAATCAAACTCACTAATTTTTTCCAGCCAGCAAACTTGCCATCCAGACAGATTTTTCTGTTTGTAAAGATGAATCAATCCTTTATGGTCTGTTAGCCAAGTGAATTTGATGCCTTGCAGGACATCACGATATTGCAGCATTCCCTCCATCCCTGTGAGTATCTCCTGCTCATGGACTGGGTAATTTTGCTATGTTGAAGACATTTTTGTGCTGAAGAATGTGGTGATTCATATGCTCTTCCAATCACGTCCCTGTGCAATGACTGCTGCTACAGTGAGGTACAAAAGCATTCCAATAACTAATGTCAACATAGTGCATGCAGTACACCACAACACCCCATGGGAATTATGCTTAGCTATAGTAAGACAAATACATGTACACACTCTTGGCTACCTACCAGTCCTTGGTTCATGTGATTTCACCAACAAATAGCTGAGATATAGCCATTTCAAATCAGTAACTACATTGGAACAGTTTTGCATCTTTAGTTATGAATGGAGTATTTGATATATATTAGTACTTGGTATAGCCTCCTTTGGCTTTCAGCACTGCTTCAACCCTCCTAGGCATACTCTCAATCAATCCCTGACACACCACAGCTGGTATCTTCTCCCACTTCTCTTGAATTCTTCTCCACAACTCCTCTATTCCTTTAGGGGGGTGCTCATGCTCTGCAAGCCTCCTTTTTAAATGACTCCAAAGGTGTTCTATGGGGTTTAGGTCAGGAGACTGTGCAGGCCACTCCATTACCCTAAATTCCTGCTCATCTAGCCACTCCTTGATCTTCTTGCACTTGTGCTTGAGATCATTATCCTGCTAAAAGATAACATTGTGAGGATTAAGACCATAAAACTCCATGGAATTCATGAGTTCATTCTTCAAAATTTGAAGGTAAAGGTCACCATCCATCCTGCCATCAATCTTGGCAGCATATCCAATCCCATCCCAGCCCATACAACCCCATAACATCAAGGAACCTCCTCCAAACTTAATGATTCCTTGGACTAACCTATCATTAAGCCCCTCCCCTGGCTTTTTTCATGCCCATTTGCATCCATCTGACCCAAGGCAATTAATTTTGGTCTCATTAGATCAAATTACCTGCTTCCAGTCCTCTACAATCCAATCTCTATGGGCATAGGCACAGTCTAACCGAGCCTTATGATGTTTGACAGAAAGTAGAGGGCATTTGCACTTGACTACAGCTTTCATACCAGCCTTTTTCAAGTGATAGCATACAGTAGAAGGGTGAAGAGACTGGTTAGTGAGATTGGAGAGGCTCTTGGTCACCTGGACTGCATTTTCTACCTTATTACTAATAATAAGACAAATAGCATGCCAGATATTGGTAGAGAAAAGCTTGATTGAACGATCTCCAATAGACTTTTGGAGGTTAGAATGCTCCATGGAACGTAGTCTAGAGACGGTAGCAATGCCAACACCTGTGCTGGAGGCAATGGAGCAAATGGAATGACCATTATCAAGATAAGAGAGGATAAGGTTCTGTTGAGTAGTAGAGAGAGATCACATGATGGTGGTGGTTGAAAGTCAAGAAGCATGAGAACATTTTCAGACTCAGACATTGTGATAATATGTATTCTGTTGTTTGTAGTACAAAATATAAGCAAATATCCCATTATTTCATTGTCAATACAAAAAAGTACAAAACTGTTCTAATGTAGTTACTGATTTGAAATGGCTATATCTCAGCTATTTGTTGGTGAAATCACATGACTCAAGGACTGGTAGGTAGCCAAGAGTGTGTACATGTATTTGTCTCACTATAGCTAAGCATAATTCCCATGGGATGTTGTGGTGCACTGCATGCACTATATTAACATTAGTTATTGGAATGCTTTTGCACCTCACTGTACTATCATATGAGTGTCTGTTTTATTTCTTTAGTGATTTGTTTTGTCTTTGTTATAAGAGAGACATTAGACAAAATCTGGGATAAAATAAAGGTTGCCAGACTAAACCTAGAATGAAAGTAGATATAAAGCAGAAGAAATTAGGTATCATTGTTTTATGTGGAGGCAAGCTAGTCTTGAAAGACAGCTTTCTCATCTTCCTTATCATACTCAATATTAGTATTATCTTTAGCCTTGAAATTATTCAATTCTATATTGTTTAATCTGGTTAGATCAGAAACTGGAATCATAATCTTTATCCTTGTAAAGTAAGGTAGCAACTAGAATGCTGCATACCTTAACTTAGAGATAGCACTATCTAACTCTGCCCACAGATAAGATCTGTTATGGCCACCAAACTCTTTTTATGAAAAGCTGGACAATCACACTTCCTGCCGCAAACTGCAAACCCATATATGGGCACCAACACCTTGTGAACTTTGATCACCCCTGGAGTAAATTACCAGTCAGGTGGTAATGGATAATTATTTACAGAATTGCAATTGCTGTTGTACAAACTATGGAGTGTGCTCATACAGACTGTAAATTGTTGGATTTCTTTGTACATTCAACACCATGTGGGGTGACGATGTAAAAAATATTGTATCCAACTCGGAGTGATACCAACATCAAGTATTGGCCCTTCAGTCCCTGTCAGATGATGCAGAACCTGCACCACTGAAGGGAAGGATGTTGAAACCATGCCACAAGCAGAACAAATTGCAGACATGCTGTTTCTCAAACATCTCAACACCAGTCTCAACATTACCATCCCCAAAAAGATTCTTGCCCTCACCAACATTACTGTCAAGGAGGGTCAAGATATGATATGACCAGGGCCATGATGACTTATGGGTATGTGAGAACTTGTGGGTCCATTAACAAAGGTGGACAGCCTGGGATTACATTAGCCTTCAAGTTTTGAGATGTGGATCAAATGATAGACGTACCTTGATAGTTAGAGACATAAACTTGCTTGCCAGTCTTCTCATATTGCACATGCTATGTAAATGCCAGAAACTCTGTGATCCTATTTGAGTTGGGGTCACCAAGGTCACAAGGGGCAGCATTTCCATTGTGAATGAACTTTTGAAAGTCATCGGTGCCATTCAGGGTGGGGATCACCTCTTCAGCCAGATACACTAAGCTCAGGCTGCCTCCTTTTGACTTGCCTGGGAAGGGGCCCACTTTGGACTCGGGACTCTCTATGTTTCCATATGCCATGAGTAAGCCAGCATCTACAAAGCGAAGATAGAGGATCTCAAATGGTGGTGAATGATCAGCTTTGTCTATAGAGCAATCAATGTAATCATACATCATCTTCAAGAGTGCCTTAGCCCAATAGAGTACATTGGCTTCACAATACAGCTTCTTTGACTGCTGGGCAAAGCCAGGATGTAGGAAATGAGATCCCAGGGCAGGAGTATCTTGACCAATATGGAGGCGTTTGATGACAATAGGGTGGTTGACATTGGAACCGATTCCTGACTCTCTCAGGTGAGAAAGCATGAGCTGCACATGCTGCGCAGTCTTGAAAGTGCCCGTTATAAGAAAGATAAAAGGTGTGAGATGTGAAAGGTGGGTGCGAGTAAGACTCGACCCAAGGGGTTCCTGGTAAGGTTAGTGAGTGAGAAGGGGTAGCTATGATAGACCTTGGTGCATATGGATGAGTTCAGACAATTCCAGACTCGAGAGGAAAGTGGACCAGAGTGTCCAGAGTGCGAGAAACCAGATTGCAGAGTTTCCAGTAGCACAGGAAGACTGGATAGAGGGTGTCCGGTGTAATCCGGAGCGTGGGAAAATCGGATAAAAGACCGGATATGAAACAGATAGTGAGAGATGAGGACAAAGACAGACAAAGATGGTGAACTGAGCACCCCAATGACTACACAAAAGAGCCAAATGGAGGGTACATTGAATGGCAGGACAAAAACCAATCAAACTCAGCTGGCATTCAGTATCCTAAGTACAAGACTTTATAGTCTGGGCATACTCATGACTCAGGCACTGATATAAATAAACTAGACAGCGCACATGTGCTACTATCAATGGTAACAAGGAGATGAAATGAGATAGAATCTAATCAGAATAAATATGACAGTCTAAGTCATGTCAAAAAAACCAAATGAGCTGAGATATAAACTAGAAGAAATGGCTAAATTTTGGTAGACGAAGCAGTGTAAAGGAAGGCAAGTTAGTTCTAGCAACATGCCATGAGCTTATATGAGTAGAAGAGATGAAGATAAATGAGAAATAGCAGAAAAACCGAACTCAAAACTGGAAAATACTGAACTAAATACTGGACTAAATACCGGACTAACTGGATTGAACCAGCGGACTAACCTAACTAAGATCACAAGCAGATTAACATGGAGCATAGAGAGATATCTTGAAGGATGATAGGGAATGCTAAAAGGACCCAGAAATGGCTTCTGCAAACATAAGGAGCAGTCAGCTCCTACACCAGATATGTACCAGAACTGTTTGATCACGAGCAGATAGACACAGGACACTAAGGGATGTTTTGAAGGACTCTCTTGAACACTATGAAAATTTAGAAAGACAGGAGACAAGCCCCTACAAATGTAAGAAGCACTGAGCTCCTACAGCATTTGTAGTGCAAAGCAATATCACTGCTCTGGGAGTAGTGAAGATTTACAAAGACCATATCTTCAAACTCCATGGATCCCCATGATAAGTCATATCAGACCAGGGATTACAATTTTTATTAAAATTCATAAGAGATCTCTACAACTCCCTAGAGATAGAAGCCAATCCATCCATGGCCTACCATTCTCAAATCAATGGACAAACAGAAAGATATAATGCTGAGCTAGAACAGTATCTGTGATTGTATACCAACTACCACCAAAATAATTGGGTAGAATGGTTGCCATTAGCAGAGTTTACTCACAACCAAAATACAACAAGTGTCACTGATGATTCTCCATTTATAATAAACTATGGAAAACAGCCGAGAATTGGTGTAAATACAAGAAAAAACATCCAAAACAACTGTACCAAAGAGTTTGCCAACTCTTTGAAGGAAATTCAACAAGACACCAAAAGAACTCTTGAGCAGGCCACAGCAGACATGAAAAAATATAAAGAACGAACAAAAAGACAACTATTAACCAAGTACAAGAAAGGAGACTTGATGTTGGTAGAAGAAACAAATATAAGGACTGACTAACCTTCTAAGAAACTCAATGACTGCTGATATGGCCCTTTCAAAGTCCTTAAGAAAATTGGTCCTGCCATATATAAATTAAAGCTAGAAAAAAGCTGGAAAGAAATACACCCAGTATTCAATGAATGTATACTGTGGCCATACCTTTCTAATCCAAATGCCATCAAAGGACCTCCTCTGGCACCACTGAGGAATATATACGATGGTGTAGAATATGAAGTGGAAGAAATAAAGGCCAGCTACCTCAAAGGAAGGGGGGCATAAGATGGAACTGTGGACTACCTCGTCAAGTGGTGACATTGTCCTAAAGAAGAGAATGAATGGATCAATGAACAGAAATTAGAGAATACACAAGACACAATCAAGACCTTCCACTGGAAACATCTGGTTGCCATCCAGGAAAACTCAAAAATGAGGCTCTAAACCAATGTGTTCAAGATACCTGATTTTCTTTAATACTAAAAGCATTTCAAAAGATTCACAGATTTCATGTTCAAAATTCCATCGCTCTTTGAGAACAAAGAGCCTTAAAAAGGGGGTAATGTAAGAACTTTTACATCTATCTATACCACATTCCCAACTATTCCATAATGTTCTATTATATTTCATGCCTCACCAGAAACACGTATATAGTAGTATATAAGAAACTTATAGAATAAGTGATACTCTAGAATTAATATTGTTTTTCCCTCCTGGATAGCTGCTCATTTTGAGTTAGTCCCTTGAGTGGTCCTAACAAAGCTGCAATGCTGAACATCAGACATACTGCTTGAAACAGTGCTCTAAATTTACTCACAACCTATATATATTAGTGTGTTTCTTTGTACCACCATGCCTTCTAGAAGGACTGGTCAAATATCTCCTCACCAATCCAACTCTAAAGAGAAGAAAGGAAAGGAGAATGCTGCTGATCCCAAAGATACTTCTTACTCCAGCACTGATGGAAGTTGATCAATCACAAAATTGGAGCAACATATCTATTGGATGGTTAAGAATAAAAACTTGCTTCTTAAAAACATATGTATTGTTAGACAAGGCAATGATGGAGAATGGTCAAATATTTCAATCCACATTCTGGAATGATGTGGCCATTGAGCTTCCTCAGCCAGCTTGAGAAGGGGTCAAGATAGCTGAGAGCTGCAAGGAAAAATGGAAAACAGTATGTGACATGTCCTATTACTCTGTGTCCAAAGTTCTTATCAAACTATAGATAAAGAATATATTTGAGGTTGTTCACAAGATTGTAAACACATTAGGGCTCATGTACTCTCTAGAGAGACTTAGAGAAGTAGACATTGGGCAAGAAAGCCAGTAT
>JBBPTW010000580.1:0-11600 GCA_038094575.1 Phylloporus cf. nigrescens
ATGGCCATAGCTCACTGTGAGCAGATGCTGGAAGACAAAAATTGGGAAATTTATTATCTGCATCATTACAATGCAGGGGCAGTATATCATTGATTGTAGGTGACTGATTATTTCACTAATGAGCTCACCCTCTAGGATACCTGTGCACTCTTTGAATGTCAAATTCTATGTGATTTTCATGTTGATTTCTAGTATAGATCTTCATTCTCACTGCTCTGTAGGAATGTAGTGACATTGATAGGGTGAGGAACCACACACCCATTCATCTCCTATCCACATTTACAGCTGCAGTAAGTATATCACACCGTCAAAAATTCAGGCATTGTTGTTCAGCTTGCATGTGGTCTTAGGTGTGTGGCACAATCTGTTGGACTAGCCAAGAGGCCAACAAATATCAAGTGTTACACTTTGAATGTATATAATCTGTTCGAGTCACAAGTCAGAAGGGGTATGGAGCATACTTTATATCAATCAGACAGCTTTGTTCAGAATAGGTTCAGTCTACTTTTGTGTGAGCTCCATGGTCAAGGAAGATGAGCCAGTATACTATAACTTGTTGCTTCACTGTCATGCTAATCCCATATCTTCAATAGCTCAATGATCAGTGAGACCATACCTTGCGACTTTTTTATCCCACCTATGCAGCAGCTGCAAGGCAGGGCAAATTAATCTGTTTGTCACCACTGGACCCACCAGCAGCTAGCGTGAAGAAGTGCTTGTTACTATCATTGTAGGAGCTCAGTGCTCCTTACATTCTAGGGACTTGTCCCCTGTCTTTCTAGATTCCCATAGTGTTCAAGAGTGTCCTTTAAAACGTCCCTTAGTGTCCCACGTCTATCCACTCGTGATCAAATGGTTCTGGTATGTATCCAGTTCTATCCGAAACTGGACTAACCTTCCAGGATACTATCCGGCACCATATCTGGTGTTACTATCCAGTAATATTTTCATTAATTGCTACTTCCCCCATTGATCTTTCTTTTTCTCCTCGCTTCAACTTACTATCTGTCATTTATGCTTACTACTAATATCCTCCACCACATGGTCCGAGACTTCTTTCAAATACTTCACTACTTCTTTTCTAGCTCAGTACTGGAATCATCTTAGTTGCTTCCATTTGCTTGATCCCGTCAGTGCTAGACTTGCGCTGTCATTCTTGATTGATTGTAACTTGTTTTATCTTGTTTCCTTGAAACTGTTACCATTTGGTCTTATTTGTACCTTAAAGTCATGGGGAATGCCCAGACTATAAAATATTTGTATCAGATGTTAATGACATCTATCTGATTTCCCTTCCCATCTGTCGTCAGGCTCTACTGTGAGCTTTCATAATGTTTAACTCACAGTTCTCACTCGCATTTGTCTTACTTCGTACTATCCACCTTATTGTCCGGTACTGGAATCGTCTTTCTGGTTATATGTCTGAGTCTGGATTTCACTGGACTTGTTTATATGCGCTCAGGTATCATTGCAGCTACCCCTTCTCTCATACAACCTTACCAAGGAACCCCTGGGACAAGTCTAACTTGCATCCACCCTTTTTAACATCACCCAACTTTTTATCTTTCTTATATCGTGCCAAGATCCTGTAACATGTTGTATTTGGTACATATTGTAATAGTTACAATTGGGACCATGTCATGAAGACAAGCGAAGGAGTGGATTCCTGCAAGCGCAGATAAGCACCAGAAAATGGGAACAGGTTAACAAGAACCAATGGTGGCAGCCAACTGGTGGGTGAGGTGCCATAAAAAGCGGGGCATGAGGCTGCAAGAATGTTCCATCAATCTGAGCTGCTCGCACAGCTGGTGAATGGATACAATAATATCGATAACATACTTGGATGAAAATTCCATGAGCAATGAAAGAAAAGATGGTGTTCATTATTTAACATGAATATCGAAATTGTGTTGAGTATGCCATCTGGAACTTCGTTCAAAGTGTCAAATAGTTATCTGGTGCACAAGAACATTGCCATAGGAATAGGCTTCCCCTTTTGTTTAATTGACAATACATTGCAGCTATTGCAGTCATATGAGCTCATTTCAGCACTTGACATTGAGGATCACGACCCCTGCTAACAGTGTTTGCCTGGAATCATCAGAGTAAAGCCATGCTTATTCCTGGGGAACTTCAGTGGATACAGTTTCTGCAGAAGAGGTACTTAACACATTTAAGAGCCAAAGACATCCCTGAGAGGTGAAAAGAGTGTGTTTGAAAGTGGTGGCTCTACAGAGACAGAGCCTAGTGTACTAGACAACCAATGACTATGCAAGTGCTCTTCACAAGGAGATGAGCTCAAGTAGGAGAGTGGAGAAAATGAAGACGTTGAAGGCACAAAAAATGATGTAGAATCAGTTGAAGAATGCAGGGCATCTGAGTCTGTGCTAGAGCATGGATATGTTACATCACCCTACGTTCTGGAAGTTGGTGGTTCCAAGATTGCAGGCGGGTGCTAGTGATAACCACATATATGAATGGAGGCTGAGAGTAGATGCTTATATTCTCTTTGATGCCACAAATCCAATCGACAACAATCTCTCTAGACATGACATTCAAGCTATCTTTGGAGAAACCACAGTCTCCAATATCCAAGGGAACTGACATTCGAGGGAGAGGGTGTGGTGTTTCTGGGATGGGCAGGTAGTCGGGTTGAATACTGTACTTCCAGCAAAAGAAGAGGAAGAAGCCTCAAATGTCTGCTATGACCACAAGGTTTTGGTTCAGGTACCTTAGGGACAACAAGTACAGCTTTCTCTACGAGAATGAGAGAATCATGATATGCTGGAAAAACAGTGAGGGTAAGACTGGGGAGAGGCAGACAGGGTTCTGAAGCTCATGAACATAAAAGTCCTGCTCCACTTCTTCCATGGGTTTCATGGGGATAGTATCCTTGGCAGGCTTCTTGTCCTCTCCATAGGTTAATGAATTTCTCTTCTTCCTTTTCGAAGTCGTGAATATCATTGTCTTTTTGGTAGATCAGGGGGTGTGTCTTGGTAATACAGAGAGGGCAGATGAAAACTGTCAAGTCCGAATCCTCTGAACACTAGTCTGATGGAGTCCGAATGGATTGGGAAGGATAAGAATGGAGGTGAATAGGGTTGGACGGAGATGGTGCAAGATGTAGGACTTGGTGCAGGACTTTTATGTTGTGCCCTTGCTCAAGTCCAGTCCTTTATAAGATCAGAGTGTTGAGATAGGGGGGAACGGAGGTTGGAGGTCGAGTAAGGCAAGACTTAGAGATGAGATGAGTGAGGAGGTAACTAAGTCGATATTTGTACTGAGGAGTTACAGGAGGAAAATATCAACTTATATACTAGGGGATCAGATCAGAGGTTGGAATAAAGAATGGAGAGAAACATAAGGAGAACAAAGGAACATAGGATCATAATAGAGGAGACACATGGTGTGGTGTGATGGAGTCGGAGACATATTTTGACTGGAGCTAATACTAAATAGGGCATACGTAATTAGAATAATGGCGATAAGAAATGGAGAATGCTATCCAATACGAAAGGAGTTAGGTCCGAATGAAGGGACAAAGGCCCGGAGTAACTCCAGCACGGAATGAGAGAGTAACGAAGTACAATACCAGAGTTGATCAGGGTAGTATTGGAGATGAAGGCATAGGGGTCAGGAATGATCATGACAAAAACCCACTGAAGGTGAAGATAAGGTGTGTGAAGCATGAAGTCATGTGTGTCCTCATTATCTGAAGTCCTAGGGGTGGCAGGAATACCTTTTCTATTGGATGTTAATGTGGAGGCAGAGAGGATAAGATGAGAAGACAATTCTGGCTGCTTTGAGGAACATTGTGTTGAATAGGCTGTCGCTGGTGAGTAAGCAACACTAATGTTGAGTACATTTTCTGACAACTCAGGGATGGTCTAGAGTGGCGTTGGTGGGCAGTGTTAGAAGGGCGAAATGACATAGTATCCATATTGGTGTTCTTTGAGTCACAGATGGAAAGTAGTTTGATTCAGCGGGAAGATTACACAATAGTAATATTATGCTGTGTTATGCTTTGGAGGGTGAAAAAAGCTAGGAATCTGTGATGCCTCTACAAGAGAATTCAGATTGTACTGCCATCTATCTACTGACTCTGATTCATCTTTGTCTCCAGAAACCAAGCTGCTATGACAATACTTGCAGCCAGAATTCTTTGAAGTATTATGAGCGAGAATGCTGCCCAGCCTAGCAGTAGCATCCCCTAACAGTGTCAATATCTGTCCTTTGAACTCTTGAATGTCAGCCATAAGCTCATAGATAATTGTTTTCAGGTCCAGTGCCGAAGCTTTGTCTTCACTGTCTATATCAATCTTGTGGTCACCATGTGCTACTTTTGAAGGCAGGCTTTCATCATTCTGGTCCCAGTCTCAGCCATGCTTAACGCCACCTGCCATATGAATTAAGTCTGAGTATTCAAATTGGTGACAAGTACAACACAAGACTAGATAGTTATCCTCTTGTGCCAATGGTCTATTAGCTTGCAATATGGGGTTGCCACCAATGATAAGAGTAACTGCTTGAGGCACTGCAACGACAGAGTCAGTATGGATATTCACAACAGTGGTGAACTTACTAATCTGGATACTCTCTAGCGGTATGCCAGTATATGCTAACATTGCTTGTGCTGGCACTGGCAAGTTCTGAGTGGAAGATTTGGATTTGCTACAGCACATGCCATCAGCTAAGTGCTTATAACCACATGCAATAGAATTGGAGCACCAACATTGCAGCCTCAAAGAATAATATCATAATCATAATAGACTGACTTGGAAGCGACAGTGGCAGAAATGATGAGATTTGGTTCTGACTCTGAATCTACTAGTAGTATGGATGACCTTTTCCCATTCACCCTAAGCACAAGCAGCAACCAGAACTGAAATTAAACGAACTCAGCTGTTAAAAAGTATCCCAATAGTATTAGTACTAGCACTACCAGATCACTCGATAAGAATAATACTTAGGTGTGCCAAACTTTGTCTATGACTCCAATTCATAGTTTGCAAGAGTGCCTGGAGTTCCAGCTCTGTTCACAGAAGTCCAAGGAGACTCAGCAGGTGAAATATCCAAGCCTGACCCTGAATGCTAAACAAGAAGTGGCAGCATTAAGTGGCAGCTCCAGAAGAGATAATGGCTGTTCAGAGTTTGTGGGAGTAACAAGGAATCTGGCAAGATTCAGCAGAGAGGTTAGCGAAAGGTGGTGGCCAGGCACCTGACTCAAGCTTGCTGGAAGATAAAAGTGCCATGGAATAATTCAGAGAAATACGTCCCCGCTATCCTTCCTCTGAGTCCAGTGGGCTGACACCTACCATTTCCAGTGCACTGCTACCATTTCATGTTGACTATACAGAGTGTTTGCTGTGATAACCTATCATCTGGTGTGGCAACTGGTCAGAAGCGTGCCACACACTCTAGTGCTTTATAGCTTGGGCCTAGGAAAAAGCCATAAGGATCCTTGTATTATTGACACACCTGCACTGAGGCTGGTCAGCACAACACAGGATCCACTTGTCCATCATGGAAGACACTTTGGGCGGCCTGTGCATGCATTCTATAACATTCAAGCCCTTATCACCAATGGTCTCTTGATCATGGGTAATAATGAAGAGCTGGCATCTTTGACAGCTGCATAAGTGAAAATAATAAAAACCCCATTTTTCTCATCTTGATTCATTTAAATGCATCACTAGGGAAAGGCAAGAGTATATGGTATTTTGTGAGCTCCTTCGCTTGGTGCCAGGGCTCAAGGAATGATTAGTGGAATCTAAGTCAGAGGAAGAGGTAGTCACCATTGCTGAACTGGTAAGCCGATCACATAGTTTTGTCTTGTCAAGCATTATAATGTGCTATGTTTAGATTCAGAAGGGTGCCAATAGAGCAAGAGCTGACAACATGAAGGGTATGAAGAGCATGATTATTGACTGGATCACCTCTAAGGGACAATTCTTAAACCCTCACATTCTGTGAAACAATAAATCCATGCATGGGTTCAATCATGAATGTACTGGCACTCTTCTGTGTCCTGCAGGGCTTCCTCTCATCATGCAACTCAGAATTTGTGTTCATAGGACAAGAAATAAGCTTGTAAATGGGCAAATTCAGGTGGCCAGTGACCAGTGGCCAATTTTCCTGTACATGAACTACTCATACAACCATGAGAACCCTTGGAATGGTCTGCTTCAGAGTGGCCTTCTTGTCTCTGTATGTATTCCTACTAGTCCTTTGATCCTTCTTTTGAACTTGTTTGAACAGGCATTTAAACATATTTTTACTTCTCCAAGCTCTGTTGATCAAGAGCCAAAGGCAACATGGTTGGGAAATGCACGTATTCATGGTATGCAGTCAGTCACCAAGGCCTCAGTTGCTTATATCACTACCCAGGTAAGCTAGAGCTCTCCGCTAACTGTTCTTGATACTTGTGCATCAATTGCAGGCTTGGTTTGCTCTCACATCCACCCAAGTATTCTCACACACAGATCTCACAACAGATTCTGAGCATTTCTACAATAGTATACTGGAGTTGCTATTTGATCATGAAGAGAAAGAGGAGGTGAACCAACTTCTGGCATGGTAAAACCAGTATGGCCTGAAGTTCTGTCCAAATCAACATGGTACTTAAAAATTTAACAGGCAAGTGTTCCTGCTTTACACAAATGTCAAACGTCTACCATCAAAGAATAGTTCTTTGACATGGATCCACCAGAAGCATGCAGAAAACATGGGTTAGGAACATGACATGGTAGAATAGACTATCAATTCACACCTTAGTATTACTGGTTATCTACAAATTAAACATTCCTGATATTTAAATGATTCGATATGGCTCAATTTGTAAGGTATTTTATTACCACCAGTGATCAAGTGTACTGTTCTGCAAAGTGTATCAACATGGAGTAAAAATTGCTGATGTAGGCCATTCCCATCTGTATTAAGTTGACTAGTGATAATGTCTGAATGATGCCAGTGATTGAGTGCACCATTCTGTGTGAGGTGTCAATATAATGCAAAGATTGAGGAGGTGGGCCATACCTGTCTGTATCATAATCATTGACGATGTTCTTCAGATGGTGCTAGTGGTCAGGTGTGCTGCTATGTTCAAAGTGTCAATAAAATGCAGGGATTTCAGATGTGGGGCATTCTTGTCTGAACTAGGTTAACTGGCAACAGTGTCTAGATGATGCTAGTGACTGAGCGCACCATCCTGTGTGAGGTGTCAATATAACGCAAAGATTGTGGAGGTGGGCCATACCTGTCTGTATCACAATCATTGACAACATTCTCCAGATGGTGCTAGTGGTCAGATATGCTGCTATGTTCAAAGTGTCAATAAAATGCAGGGATTTCGGATGTGGGCACTCTTATCTGAATTAAGTTAATTGAAGATAGTGTCTAGATGGTGCCGGTGATCAAGCACACCATTCTATGTGGGTTGTCAATACGATGCAAGGATTCCTGAGGTGGGCCATTCCTGTCTGGATTATGTTAGTTGGCAGCACTCTCCTGATGGTGGTAATGGCTAGGAACACACCCCCATGGGGGTGGTCAACAGATTGCTGACATGGCCATGCTAGCCTACATTATGCTAATTGGCAATACTCTTGCAATAATATTGGAGGTTAAGCATGGCTGTTTGCAAGCATTGCCAATAAGAGCAAGGGAGGTTGACATGAGCTTGATAGTCAGCATGATGTTCATTGTTATCATGAGCTCCATGGGCACATGGGTCAACTCTCACCATGTTATGGCCACCAAAATCTTTTCACAGTGCTAGACACACTCAACCATCTTTAATGACTCTAGATGAGTCACCCATCATTGCCATGACACCCATGACTCAGGACAGTCACCATGACACAGCCAAAATCACATGACTTATCCCTGGAAGGATATATGAAGACCTAATGACAAGCATGACTCATGACCCTTATCTATTGATTCCTGCCATACTTCTCTTCTTTAATCTCCCACTGCCACAGGGCTGTGCTGCCACCCTGTGCTATGCTTCTTTTCCTTTGATATGCTATAAGATAAATAATTAGTTGAGGTGTGGGTGCAAGTATGACTTGACCCAAGGGGTTCCTAGCAAAGGTAAAGATTGAGAAGGGGTTGCTATAACAGACCTCAGTATGAGAGGATGAGTCCAGTTGATTCTAGACTTGAAGAATAGATGGATCAGAGTATCCAGTTAGAGATAGAGAGTTTCTGGAGTGCGAGAAACTTGATTGGAGAGAGTCCGGAGTGTGAGAAGACTGGATAGAGGGTGTCCGGTGTATTCCGGAGCGTGGGAAAACCGGATAAAGTACTGGATACAAAGCAGATAGTAAGAGATGAGGATGGAAACAAGCAGAGATGGTGAACTGAGCACCCCAATGACTACATAAAAGAGCCAAATGGAGGGTACATTGAATGGTGGGACAAAAACCAATCAAACTCAGCTGGCATTCAGTATCCTAAGTACAAGACTTTATAGTCTGGGCATACCCATGACTCAGGCACTGATGTAAATAAACTAGACAGTGCACATGTGCTACTGTTAATGGTAACAAGGAGATGAAATGAGATAGAATCTAATCAGAATAAATGTGACAGTCTAAGTCATATCAAGAAAATCAAGTGAGCTGAGATATAAACTAGAAGAAATGGCTAAATTCCGGTAGACAAAGCGGTGTAAAGGAAGGCAGGTTAGTTCTAGCAACATGCCATGAGCTTATATGAGTAGAAGAGATGAAGATAAATGAGAAATAGCAGAAAAACTGGACTCAAAACTGGAAAATACCGGACTAAATACTGGACTAACCAGATTGAACCAGTGGACTAACTGGACTAAGATCACAAGCAGATTGACATGAAGCATAGAGGGATATCTTGAAGGACGATAGAGAATGCTAAAAGGACCCAGAAATGGCTTCTGCAAACATAAGGAGCAGTTAGCTCCTACAACGCCACATGGCTATACCCTTATGACTCACCCCTCATCCTTCTTATCTATTAATCTCTATCACAAGGCTATGCTAATCAGTGCTGCCACCTGGTATAAGAAAGATAAAAAGTTGGGTGATGTTAAAAGTGGTGGGTGTGAGTTAGATTTGTCCCAGGGGTTCCTTGGTAAGGTTGGTAGAGTAAGAAGGTGTTGCTACAAGAAGACCTGAGCACAAATGGACAAGTCTAGTCAATTCCAGACTCGTAAGTGAAGCAGATGCATAGTTTCCGGTACCAGATAGCATACCAGATATGGCAGATAGAACAAACAGCGACAAAGACAAAAGACAAACGATGAGGGAAAGCATCACGAAGACTTGACAATAGAGTCTGACACTTAGTGAGATGAACAATGGGGTGCAAAAATCTATCCATTTGAAACAAGGTACAAGATTTTTATAGTCCGGGCATACCCTGCGACTAAGTAAGGTATGGATGAAAATAAAGTGACAGCATCAGTCAACTGTCAACAGTATCAAGAAACGAAATATAAAGTTAGAATATAAGTGACAGCTCGAGTCCGGTAATGGTGGTATCAAGGTACAAAGTGAGATGAGATATGACCTGAACTCAATAGAGAGAATAAATGTACAAAGAGCTTGTGGACCATGTGGACATACAAAGACTGATTAGTCTGTACAGTGGTCAATAAGTCTATATGAGTAAGTGAGAAACAAAATAAAAATAAAATGTAGAAAGTGGAACGAGTGACCGGATGTATGACCGGATAGTATACTGGATATGTAGTCCAGTATTAGTCCAGTACCGGAATAAACAAATACGTACTTGATCATGAGCGGATAGACATGGGGACACAGGGAGACATCTTGAAGGATGGGTAGAATACTATATGACCTAGAGAAATGGGGAGAACAATGTCTGCAAACGTAGGGAGCAGTAAGCTCCCACATCCACAGTGGACTTAGCTTCTGACTGTCCCCAGTCAGTCACGTGACTCGGCAAATGGTGGACCCTGAAACATGACAATGGCGAAACTCAATGCGTCGTGTTACTGCACTTCTCTTCCCTTCCCATCTACCATCTTTACTCCCACTCTCACCATGTCCACTATCGACAACATTCTCACCCTCAACTCCCAAGAGGACCCGAACTCGGTACATGCCCAGGCCGCGATTTCCCTCAAGATTGCTGGAGAACGGCTCTGCGATGTTGTCCTTTTGATTCTGGACAACAATGAGATGCTCCACAAGGAGCAAGAGATGTGGTTGGTGGAGTGGGATCAGGTGTTGGTACATGGTCAAAGTCCTTGCATGCATTCGGCTTACTGATCCAGTTCCCAGAACGAAGTACAGATTCTCCTGCGCCAGGCACAGGATGTCGGGGTGGAAGCTCACATCGAAGGGTGAGTCGTCGCTAGCATGCAAGAGGTCAAGAAGATGGTGTTCAGATGGCGCAAAGAGGTCACTGCTCACCATCGCCAGGCAGAGAAAGACAAGGTGCGTCAACAAACAGAGGAGGAAGAATGAGTGAAGGTGCAGACCACCTCACCAGTCAATACTGTGATGATGGTGGAGAAGTTGATCAGCCAGAAGATGGTCGTCATCGTGAGGGCTCTTCCAAGGGCAGTGACGACTGCTGAAGGCTCAGGGGCTGGACCATCTCATCCAGTCTGGAACAAGGTGCGTGGTCACCAGACTCAACTCCAGTAGGATACTAACTGATATGAATAGCACGCTTGCCCCATCATTGAGGACAACGATGAGGGCAATGATGATGAGGATAAGGAAGATAAAGGTCTGGCAAAGATGAAGCCGACTGAATACTTGGGAACCATCCAGCACATCGACCCATGCGTCAAGTGCACCAAGGCAGTTGCTATATGTGAAGGCCCTCCCAACTGCACCTGCCTATGGTGCACTCGCCTCAAGGAGAAGTGCAATAAGTTGCAGGGGCACAACCATGTGAACTGGAAAGAGGTAAAGGGCAAGGGGAAAGCACTGGGTAAGTGGACCAGGTAACGAGTTATTGGCAGTGCTAACGAGTTGACAGTGCACCCATCAAAACTGAGGTGACTAGCAATGCCCATGCCAGAAGATGATGATAAACTGATCATCATCCAAGACTTCAACGATAAGCCAGTGAAGAAGGCACTGCACAAGAAGCAACCAGTTTAGCGTGCTGTCATGCACAAATATGAGCAGGTGATGCCATGGAAGCAAGGCCTTCTCACTATCATGTGATTGGAGGCTGACATGCTCCAATGGCAGGCCAACTTCAAAAGGATGGAGTCGCAGATGGTGGAAGTGGGTGCCAAGATGACTGGCATGCTGGCAGAGATGGCGCATATCTGGCAGACTTGGGAGCAGAGGATCGATGGTGGTGGGCCATAGATAGTCGTTGTTGTGCCGTTGCCATTTAAATGTAGTATACAGTGACTCCAAAAACCCTTTCAATACCTAACCTCAATCCAGGGTGCAAAGCGCCCTGCAATCACCTGTGGGAATTTCGCTTAGGTTAGCTGCGACCGAACATAGTACTTACTCTCAGCTACAAATTGGTCTTTGGGTCATGTGATTTGACTTAGTGGCTGTGGAGATATGCCTATTTTAAAACAACAACACCATTGAAAGGGTTTATTCACTTTTGAAATAAAT
>JBBPTW010000581.1:0-11598 GCA_038094575.1 Phylloporus cf. nigrescens
TTCGCAAATATCTAGAACGGTGCTGTGTCATAGGTTGGTACTCAGCAAATCTTAGTGGCTATATGTTCCGAGTCGGAACTCGGAGCCAAGTCAACGTCAAAATAACATCCGACTCGGGTTAACCTCAAGGTGGCGTTGGCCGTCACTGGGTAGAAGACCTATGTGGCAGGGTGGGATGGCCCAAGTCCAACTTAGCTCAACGTTTAAATTTCCAGAGTGAAGGCTGTTGGCAAGGCCCGGATCTGCAAGAGCGTCGGTTAACGTTGTGTCTGGGAAAGGCATTTTGTGAGGCTCCGCGAGGGCCAAACGCCTGAACCGGGACAACCTCGTACGGCATTTCGCTAAAAGCCTACCTTTTTTGGGCCCAGCTACTGCGTAGATAAATCACAAATTTGAAGGAAAGTCCTCGGATAATTATGCAAATTTGATTTGTCTCCGTTCGATTTTTTTTTTTCAGAGTCAAGAATGGAGCCGAGGCCAATATAAAGATGAGTGTCGTGGCGAAGGCAGATATTGGTATGGGAACTTTTATCTTACTCTCGCTCGGTGCACTTAT
The DNA here is from genome assembly GCA_038094575.1 of Phylloporus cf. nigrescens. Classification (NCBI taxonomy): domain Eukaryota; kingdom Fungi; phylum Basidiomycota; class Agaricomycetes; order Boletales; family Boletaceae; genus Phylloporus; species Phylloporus cf. nigrescens. Next base: position 557 of record JBBPTW010000581.1, read on the forward strand.
TGGCTTGCTCATTCGTGCCGCTTTACGTGGCGTTTCTGTTCCTCTAATTACCAGGAGACAACGAAGAATCACCTATGGATACTCTCAGGCTGTAGTCGGGGAAGAGTTAGTCCCCGAGAAGACCATCGACAGTACCAAGTCCACTACTAGAGTCTTCATTCCGAACGTACTCGCCAGATGGCCATGGCCTCGTCAGATCAACCCAAATTACGCCATGGTGAAAAAGGAGGCAGACGCTTGGGTGATGGACTTTCGAGCCTTCACTCCCAAGGCACAGGATGCTTTCAATCGTTGCGACTTCAGTAGGTTCTCTCTCGGACGGCCCGTCTGCACACCGAGCGACACTGACATTGTTTGATAGACCTTCTCGCGTGCTTAGCTTATCCTTTGGCAAGCAAAGGTAGGTCCATGGATAAATGGTTCAGAACTTGCCCGCTCAGCCATTCGTTCAGAACACGTTAGAGCTGGTTGCGATTTGATGCATTTTGTCTTCCTGTTCGACGAATATTCCGACAGGTCAACACCCGCAGAGGTCCGTGAGCAAAAGGAGACGGTCATGGACGCCTTCCGGAACCCTCACGCCGCACGTCCAAAAGGAGAATGGGTTGGCGCCGAAGTGGCACGTCAGTGAGTGTGCTCGTGCTCATCATCGGGACCGTGGCCCTGAGTCGTCGGACGTAGGTTCTGGGAACGGACGATACAAAATGCCACAGCGATCTCACAGAAGAGATTCATCCAAAGCATTGACATGTACCTGGAAAGTGTCGTACAGGAGTCGATCGACAAGAAGAACCGTCGCATTCTCGACATCAAGAGCTACATTGACTTGCGACGTCGGACGAGCGGAGTGGAACCTTCATTTTCTATCTACGAGCTAGGGTTCGACATCCCAGACGAAGTGATGGCGCACCCCGCAATTCAGGAGATGATCCAGGCTGCTGTCGACTTGGTCGCTTTCTGTAACGTTAGTGACGCCATTCATACTACAATGACGGTGCGAGTACTGACGTGGTAGCTCCGAAGGACATCTTTTCATACAATATGGAGCAACTGCGTGGAGACGACCTGCACAACATCATAACGTGCGTGATGAATGAGCACGACACGGACGTGAACGGTGCTATGCTGTGGATCGAGGACTATCTTCTCTGCGTTGCGGACAGGTTCCACGGTGCCATGGCGACACTTCCGGAATGGGAAGAGCCATTAAACTCAGAGGTACGGGCGTATTGCAACGGTCTAGGTCAGTGGGTGCGGGCTCTCGACGAATGGAGCTTCGAAAGTGAGAGGTATTTTGGCACCAAGGGTCCAGAGCTGAAGGGGAAGAGATGGATGTTACTCCTTCCAAAGAAGTGTACGATGGAGATTGGGCCCGTTCACATTGATAGTTCACTCTTATAGCTGGTCAAAGCTCATGTTTACCGCAACCTAGTAATACTCTACTTTACACTTTGTTATTACCCTTGGCCGTAATTATTATCAGTGGGAAACGGATGCATCTCCAGGAGTGCTTGTGCCAAAAATAAATGGTGTGCAGGTTTAAGTGAATCACCTGAGTGTACCAAATGTTCGTAGATAACTATCTCAAGGAACTTCGTTATGAACATCCCGACTTTCCCAAACGCAGCTGTAATACAGACAATTACCGTCAGATTTATTCTGATGATAATTATGGCCAAGGGTAATAACAAAGTGTAAAGTAGAGTATTACTAGGTTGCGGTAAACATGAGCTTTGACCAGCTATAAGAGTGAACTATCAATGTGAACGGGCCCAATCTCCATCGTACATTTCTTTGGAAGGAGTAACATCCATCTCTTCCCCTTCAGCTCTGGACCCTTGGTGCCAAAATACCTCTCACTTTCGAAGCTCCATTCGTCGAGAGCCCGCACCCACTGACCTAGACCGTTGCAATACGCCCGTACCTCTGAGTTTAATGGCTCTTCCCATTCCGGAAGTGTCGCCATGGCACCGTGGAACCTGTCCGCAACGCAGAGAAGATAGTCCTCGATCCACAGCATAGCACCGTTCACGTCCGTGTCGTGCTCATTCATCACGCACGTTATGATGTTGTGCAGGTCGTCTCCACGCAGTTGCTCCATATTGTATGAAAAGATGTCCTTCGGAGCTACCACGTCAGTACTCGCACCGTCACTGTAGTATGAATGGCGTCACTAACGTTACAGAAAGCGACCAAGTCGACAGCAGCCTGGATCATCTCCTGAATCGCGGGGTGCGCCATCACTTCGTCTGGGATGTCGAACCCTAGCTCGTAGATAGAAAACGAAGGCTCCACTCCGCTCGTCCGGCGTCGCAAGTCAACATAGCTCTGTATGTCAAGGATGCGACGGTTCTTCTTGTCGATCGACTCCTGTACGACACTTTCCAGGTACTTGTCAATGCTTTGGATGAATCTCTTCTGTGAGATCGCTGTGGCATTTTGTACCGTCCGTTCCCAGAACCTATGTCCGACGACTCAGCGCCGCGGTCCTGACGACAAGCACGAGCACACTCACTGACGTGCCACTTCGGCGCCAACCCATTCTCCTTTTGGACGTGCGGCGTGAGGGTTCCGGAAGGCGTCCATGACCGTCTCCTTTTGCTCACGGACCTCTGCAGGCGTTGACCTGTCGGAATATTCGTCGAACAGGAAGACGAAATGCATCAAATCGCAACCAGCTCTAACGTGTTCTGAACGAATGGCTGAGCGGGCGAGTTCAGACCCATTGATCCATGGACCCACCTTTGCTCGCCAAGGGGTAAGCTAAGCACGCGAGAAGGTCTGTCAAACAATGTCAGTGTCACTCGGCGTGCAGACGGGCCGTCTGGGAAAGAACCTACTGAAGTCGCAACGATTGAAAGCATCCTGTGCCTTGGGAGTGAAGGCTCGAAAGTCCATCACCCAAGCGTCTGCCTCCTTCTTCACCATGGCATAATTTGGGTTGATCTGACGAGGCCATGGCCATCTGGCGAGTACGTTCGGAATGAAGATACTAGAGGGCTTTTCACCTCTATTTACACCTTTCGGCGTATCAGGGGTGAAGGGGGCTTCATTGACGGCGCCCTGGCGCTTCCTGATGAAAGCCGAGATACCACGAAACATGGCATGAATGAGGAGGGTGACGAATGCCGTGAGCGAGATAAGAGTGGAAGTGTCCATACCGATGGTATTCCCCAACTACGCGTCGACCTTATATATGCACGGCCTGCCGGCGAAACTGTCTGAAATCGAGGATTGATAAATCCAATATCCGACAAACTCGCGAACACGCTGCGGCGGCGTATTGTAGCACCCTACCCGGGATCGGCAACGTCATACGCCTCTGAGCGCATCGATCCTTTTCTGGGATGGGAACGTTAGCATGCTGTAGAACGTTCCCCTTCTAAAGGCCGCAAGACAGCACAAATCAATTGTTCACATTTCGACGCCCATATATTCGTATTTGAGTTGTTTAGACCCGGGCTGTCCCGAGACGCTGGCAGGGATCCGAGTATGCGCGGTGCAGACTTGAAGGAAGTCGTCGAAATGATAACGTTATATTATTGCCTGCTCTGGAACTTGTTCGGTTCATTCGTTGGCCACTACGTGCGCTTCCTTTGAGCTCACGTACGAAAACGTGGTCACGGTGCTTTTCATCGCATTGTCAGTCGTTGCAATTCAGCACTGTAGTGAGGACATACCATATGTATGTTGAGCTCAGGGTCCTGCAGTCCGACTCCTTGGGAAAATCGGATTTCGGTCTCGCATGCCGTGGGATTTCCGTCCGGTAGCTAGCCGGTCCGTTGGCGTCATTTACTGTAAACATGTCAGATTCGCTGGTGCCATCCCTCAACCAACTGCCGCTAGAAATTTTGCATGGCATATTTCGCTGCCTCGGCATTCCAGATATATTGCGGATACGCAGGGTGCGTGACAACGTTTCGTGCATCTACTAGTAATAAGTTGTTGTACAACTTTGCTGTAGGTCTCTCGATACCTGAATGAAGTCAGCCACGACAGACATGTGTGGAGCGATGCATATCGGACCGCTGACTTCGTTCGACCTCCAGGGCCATTCCTCTCACAATCTGCGGGTAATTTGGAAAGCGCGCTCATTCCTAGTTTTCGTGCCGCTCAGAAGCTTCGCAGTTGCGGGACTTCCCGAAGGGAAAGACCAACCCTCAAACTGAGAGAAATTCGGTATACCGGGGTGGATATCTATGCGGGCCTGGTCTTTGGGCGATTCTTCGTCATCGCTTTTCGCGAAGAAGTCCGGTGTTATGACTTAAATATCGACGCATTTGATAGCAACTCGGGTGCGAGCATAATTTACCGACCAACGGGTGGAAGTTTGAGGTCGTTTCATTGTGTTTCTGCCTTCGACACGGAGGGTTGCCCGTTTGCGTGCGCAGTTTTGAGTGAAGCAATGGAGATCCTGACAACACAGATGTGGGTTTTAAGATTTACGTGACACGATCAGAAACTATGCTAACATAATCATCAGCTCGATCTATTCACTGAACGTCGGACAACAGTCTGATGTAACTCCAGACCTTCTCTATCAGTTTGAAAACGACGTGTTTGATATTGTCGCCGTCGACCTTGGCCCGAGGATGATCGTTATCCAAGGTCGAGATTCCAGTCTCCCTGGTGATCAGCATTGGCGCCATATCACCCTGGACGTACACACCCGCACACAGTTCATACTTTCCTCTTTTATCTGCCAGGCGTGGGAGGAGATAACTGAGGTGGGTTTCCATTAACAACATTCAATCCCGGATGACTGAATCTACACAAATACGTAGCTACCGGAAAGGAGGCTAGTTGAGGAGCTCACACCTCCTACGAGCATCTCGACGTCTACACACATATTCCTCGCCAGATCGTTCTATACCCGAGCCGACGGATGGGCCACGTTTCTCCAGGCGTTTACGCTTCCTTCCCAACATATTCATCGGCCCTCTACCTCGATCCCTCTCAGTCCTTCCCACCGCGGTACCATCCCCGGCATCAATATGCGTGGCAGCATCCTCCTCCACGACGCTATCCTGGACCCAACCACGCAAGATATTCTTATCGCCATTCGAGTGCACGCCTATGAGCCCTCCCGTCCCCGTAGCCCCCACTCTAAACACGGAATACTCCGCCTCAGTTCCATTCCCGCATCCCACAATCATGACTCGGAGGCGGGAACCGTTGCATTCCAACTACTCGGCTCCCTTGGTCGGCTCCCCTGGATATCGTTTCTGCATCCCTCTTTCAACGGCACCGGTCGGACATTTTACACGCTCGATCCAGGATGGTGGATCATCTCAGCGGTGGAATACAACTTATCCGCCGATGGCGGCGGCCAACATCAGACCAAGGTTATAGAATACCCATCCATTTTGACATTTCCGGCCCCACGAACCCTCTTGGACTATGACCCCTATTTCGGTCGGATGTGTTTGCGGTCAGCCATGGCAAAGTATAGGGTAATCGAGATCTTTGATCTTGCTGTGTAGCGTCAATGAAACTGGGCAGAGGGTATAAGTGGTGTTCTATCGTCTACGTAATATCACTAGCAGCATTAGTATACTGCCGTGAGTGCGGAATGGAAGTAAGTACCATTGCAAGCATTACTGTCCTTACATACAATTTCAATAAACCTTTTGATATCCAGCTCCCGCACTATATGTCGTCAAGGCCGGCAAGACGAGGGTAGCTGGAATCGAGGTTGCTCAGAGATTGTAATAACATCCGCAGAATAATTACAGGCGAAAATGTTAGTGAGTCACTGAATGCATAATGATATATTCGAAGCTCACAAAAGATATGTAGAACGTCTAAGATCTGAGCGCCAGGTAACGTTTCCTACAAAAGAGAACTATCGACATGCATGGGTCCGATTTCCACTGCGAGCTTCTTGGGCAGGAGCGACATCCATCTACTCTCCTTGATCTCTGGACCCTTGCTACCAAAATACCTCTCGCTTTCAAAGCTCCAGTCATCGTTTGCTCGCACCCACCGGCCCAAGCCGTCGCAGTACTCTTTCACGTGTGAATTTAGGGGCTCTTCCCATTGCGGAAGAGCCTCCAAGCCAGTGCGGAACCTTTCCTCGGCGCCCAAGAGAAAATGCTCGACCCACAGCATAGCGCCGTTGACGTCCGTACAGTGTTCATGCATCACGCACGTTATTATGTTGCAGAGGTCATCTCCGCGCCGTTGCTCGAGATTGTAGGAAAAGATATCCTTCGGAATGATCACATCAGTTTCCATGTGCATCATCTTTTCATGAACATCACTGACGTTTTCCAAGGCGATCAAGTCGACAGCTGCTATAATTACCTGCTGGATGGTGGGGTGCGACATAACCTCGTCCGGTATATCGAGTCTAAGCTCTAGTATGAAAAACGATGGCTTCACTGCGCTGATGCGACGTCGTAAATCGAGGTAATCCATAATACTGAGGATGCGACGGTCCTTCTTGTTGGTCACTTCCTGCACGACGCCCTGGAGATACTCCTCGATGTGTTGGATGAATCTCTTGCGCGTGGTTGAGGTGGAGTTGTGTATGATCTGTTCCCAGAACCTACATATGTTCGAGGGATCATCGTCTCGCGGACCCGAAAGGAATCATGAATACACTTACTGGCGAGTAGCCTCCCCGCCGATCCACTCACCCTTGGGACGTGGGGTATGGGGATACCTGAGAGCGTCCATAACGATGTCCTTTCGCGCGAGCGCCTCCGAGGGTGTGGACCAATCCAAATGTTCGTCGAACATGAAGAGCAGATGCATGAAATCACAACTGGCTCTGACATCTTCTGAATGAACAAGTGAATATTCTGACATATCTATCCTCAATGAACTTACCTTTGCTCATTGTAGGGTGAGCTAAACAGGCGAGTAGATCTATCACACAGAGTTAATGGGCGAAGAGGGACATAAAGGAAAAGCCATACTAAAGTCGCAACGATTGAAGGCATCCTGAGCTTTGGGGCTAAAGGCTTGGAAGCTTGTTATCCATGCATCGGCTTCTTTCTTAACTATGGCATAGTTAGGATTAACCTGACGGTGCCACGGCCATCTGGCAAGCACGTCTGGAACGAAGATCCTCATGGATCTGTCGTTTTTATTGACAGAAGGCTCTTGCCGAATGATGGAATCATCGGTGATGTTCTTGCGCTTCCTGTCAATCAAGCCAGAAGCACCAGATTTGGATAACAAGAAATGAATGAGGATGCCGTTAAGCAGGCTGAGCGAAAGAAAAATAAAACGCTCCATAGTAGTTGACCACTTCAACCTCGCGCCAGCTTTATATCTGCTAGGACCTGGCAGACATTTGGAATTTCGGTCCAAACGTGATTCCCGTCATCCGGAGAATGTGTGAAGCGTTGTCAAACGCTATACGCCATCAATTCAATTTTGGGTTGTTGATGTCTGAGCGCTGAGTAGGCTATAAGTATGTATTAGGTTCACGCTAAACCATACTTTGAGCAATAAGCATCCAACCGCTGGACTCCGTTCTCTAAGGCTGTGGTCGCGAGATGGCCCGGTTTCCCCTGGGATAGCAACTCACCTCACGAACCCGGTGGATATGCACCTCTGTATGGTCAATTGACCTACAGCTGCACCAGACATGACGCACAGCATACATTACTCAGGCGCTCACAGGCACCTCGTTCACTATGTTTCCTGAGTCAAGGCACGCAAGGCATTACTCCAAGTTTATTCTCCACTGCTTTCTAAGCATCTGGAGGACTTGGACACGGAACCCGTCTAACACCGAGAATGGACGCACCAAAAACGCCTTGCCACCTACAACATTTTGCGCTGCAAAGAATGGAGTTTGCCTGAATCTGGAGACCCGGGTACACCGTGCAAAGGTACTGTACACCGGTGGAAGTGTAGCCGGTGATGTGATGGGAAACTAGCATTCTTGTAGAACGAGGCTGCCCGTGCTCCGGGCCAGGCGGTGTAGGACCTGAGCTGAGAGGGCCAGATTGGGTACCCTCCGGGCGTCCAGACTTTTTGCCAGTGCCGGCAGGCTTTTTTTGGGTTATTCCGACATCGGAAGACCGAACTCATAGGCTCAGCGGATCTGCTTACTCTACGCTCATATACACGCTCACCGTTCTTCTTGTGACACTGGGTTGGCAGCCTTTGAGATTGATTAAGTGGTCTGATACGGATGTGATGACACACCTAACATGAACATATGAGATACAACGGGGTGCTAGTAAGCGAGGAAACAACGGTACGTGCGAACGTACAACCGCCCCGACAAATCACAACACCTCCAACACAGCCGTTTGGGCGTCTTTGGCACATGTGATCCGGTGTGGTCGGACAATGATCTCGTGCTTCCCTGCAATCCTTCTAAATTTTCCATCTGACGTCTGCTCTAGAAGCAAGGCGCAAAAAGATTGTTCGACGCGAGCTACCAACCGCAACGCTCTGGCATATTCATCCAAACGTGTCGACTGACTGATGACCGACGATGAGCGCACCAGCGGGGATGCGCCGATGACCAAAGGCGCAGTACCGACATCCGAGGTGGTGTTGGGATTGATGTCTACAATAGCGCTGAAGTCGAGATCAGAGTCATAAGTGACATTGGTCTTGGAACCGTAAGCTATTTCACTGTGCGTCTCAGATCAGTCGAGGAGGCCATGGATCCAACGCACAAAGCACAGCTTACGCCACTTGAGAACCACCAAACGCCGAAGTTGTAAAGTGTCCAATATTGGTTTCAGCTCAAACTTCCCGACTCACGAATTCACCTCAGTAGGTCTTGGCAGATCAGCGAGCAATCCTGTTACAGGAGAATGCAATCTGAAACGTGGTCAACTCGATCATAAGTGTATTATGCTTTGGTTTGGGCAATGCCGTGAGACCCCTCGCCGATGTCGGCTGAATCCTACCGAGCCAACATTGTCAGTTGAAAGAAGATCCAGCCATATTATGGTGATAGTAGTAGGCCTTCGCAACTCAAGTGTTCGCCTGCTCCATCGTGCAAGGGGCCAGGTTTCCCCCGTTCAACTGCTTGGAGACGAGACAGAATGATCACCTGCCACATTAGCAAAGTGAATTACGATTATCTTGTAAGAGGTGTGAGTTAAAGTGTATATACGAAATATCTCCGCACACACTTACACAGCTTTCAACGGGCAGCGTCATGGTGCACTCGATTCTAAAGGAGAACAGTTGTCAGTCCGTCAAGATTTGCTCAACTCTTCCCATCTGGACAGACATACCCCATACGCAGCATTATTTTCATCTGAGGATCCATATCCAGCATTGTTGCCAATTTTTTCAACAGAAAAATGATTCAGTCACGTGATTGTAGGCCCTCGCGGCTCGAGCGTTCACCTACTCCGTTCTGTTTCAAGTGCTTGGAGACAAAGTAGCATAATCTATTATATCAAATTACGATAATCTTGAAAGACTCAAAAAGAGACACGAATTAAAGTGTATATACTATATTGATACAAGTAACGAGGTCCTGGTGCGAGAAATTCAGAGTTGATGATAGCACGAAAACACTGCAGAACCAGTCGCGGATCCGACACCCTGCCACAAGGCGGTGAGTTTCTGTTACAGTCACATGATCGAACTAGCAAACCTTGTACGTGGTAAAGACTAGAAGTGATCAGCATCATCAGGGGACATGATCAAAATCTGAACAAGACATTGCAAGACGCACAGTTATTAGGATCGTATTTCTGTTTGATCTGATGCAACTGGTTATACTTGTACCCGAAAAAGGCTTCAACATCGAAAAGTTAAAGCGGTATGCTAGACACGGGATCGTATTTCTTACCTTGTTGCCAGTTGGCTTCTCGGGCACTTCCCTCGTTTTGGAAACTAGCTGTCAGCCCAAGGGCGCTCAAAGGGTCTGTTGCGCTGTGTACGGACTGCACCAGAGAAGTATACGAACTCTCGCTCGTCCCAATGGTCCATGACCTAGGAACAGGCACACGATCAAAACCCGAACGAAGCCTGATGCCATTGCGTAAATAAACTTACCCAGGGTAAACCACATGCCATGCGGCATCATAGAAACCGGGGTTCGCCCCTGTCTCATTGACGCGTTCCTTGGCCGCTGCCGCCATGTCTCCGAACAAAATTGCACCAACTTGGGGCTCAAAAATCCCGGTAGGGTGACCTTTTACTGCGGCTGTGTTGATTTGCAATCCCTCCCAAATGGCTTTCGCGACGCTTCGAATAGATTGAGAGTCCTCCAGCATTGATTGAGGCACGAAGCGAGAGGCGAGCTCCGTGGAGCCGCCATAGAAGCTGACAGCATCCGCAGCAGGACTCACGTTATCTATTACTGCCCTGGTGAGCGTTGGATAGTGGTGCGTCTTGTTTGACACGACAGTGTAGTTGCTTGAAAGCGCGCGGATGTCGTCGAAAAGTGGATAGAGCTCCGATATGGACGCCTTTGTAGTGGGCCAGATAAAGTCCTGTAAGGCACCAGATTAGCATTGCATCCTCACCTTGTTCGACTGTACACACCAGGCTGTACCCGCCTCCAATAAATACAGTGGTTGACGTGATACCTGCATTGACAATCTGATTCTGATACTTCCCAATGAGTTCTATGAAGTTGGCTCCGAGCGTCTGAAGGCTCTGGGAGGTGTTGGGCGCAATAATCAAGGACGAAGCACCGATTGCCGTCGGAGGCAGTGCACCAACTGTGATGGATACTAGAACGACGTTTATTCATTGCCACACCTTTCATTTTACCGTGCAGCCACGTACTAATGATGCCCCAGCTTCCCGCTCCTCCCCCACGTATGGCCCAGAATAGATCCGAGTCTTGGACGGCATTAATTGTTCTGATGATACCATCAGCAGTCACGATCTAGCGACCCAGTTTGTTAGAAAGGGAAGATTGGACGGGTGATAGACCCACTTCGACCTCGAGGAGATGGTCAACCTGATATCATTAGTAACTTAATTACGTAGAAAAAATGATGTCTCACAGCAAGTCCATAGGCTGGACTAAGTCTGATTTAGTATCAGTATGAGCACAAATAGATAAATAGTGAACAAAACGTCGCGTACTTACATAC
>JBBPTW010000582.1:0-11596 GCA_038094575.1 Phylloporus cf. nigrescens
CTTCTGTATGGGTAGAGCAACCACATTAAGGTGAATGAACTAGGAAAAGTGATGAGTATCTAAAGTGACCATAGGGAATTCAATGGGAGCAGTTAGAACATCAACACAGCATTCAAAGAGTGTCAAATCACAAATCTTAACAGATCTCTCCCACTGATGTTGGGTTCCTACTTAAAATCCTATTTATAACCCCCTGGAACTTGCCATGATCTACTATGGCTAGCATTGTGCTTACTTTCTTACCTCTATCATGGCTATTGATCTTATTCCTGATCTCACACCTTTTTATTCATATATTCATTGCTAGATTATTATTTACATGATCATATACATGTATAATGCCAATTTAGAATGTTATACCACAAAAATTCTTGTTCAGATATCTGCTTCTTAAGCTTTTTGGATTATGTCTGGAACCAACTTCATCATAGAATATTTTTGATAGCTTTGCAATCAGGTGGTGAGTACTCCACACATTACCTCTTTCTCATATCTTTTTTAGTGGTTTTGCCCCCCTTGGGGTGTATATGTCTATGTTGACAAATTACTATGTGTCGATTATCTCTAACTTCCTTTTCATCTGTCTCCACCATGGTTCACCAACCATATCCAAATTTCTGTGTCCTTGGTGTTGATCTCTTGCTTTGCTTCTGCAAGCAACTTGGTAATTGCAAGATAGTGGTTGTATTTCTGTCACCCATTGTTAGGCTCCATGCATGATAAAATATATCACTGATGCCTTATGTTTACTATGTGCTTCCATACCCTAACCCTCTTCAATCTCTTTTCAGTCTCTTTGATTTTACACTCCTCAACTTGGTTAGGGTCCTTTATTTCCCTCATGTATGTCATTTGTGATTGGGCCTTCATTCAAACTGTTCTGATATGCTCACAGATCACATTCATTCAGTATTCCCTGGACTTTGGTGGCAGTTGTTGGGAATATCTGGTATTCTCTTTGCTGATTCTCTTTCTACTACTGGAATTCTAGGCCCTTGCATTGCCACACAGGCTGCTTATGCTATTCAAATTACTAGATGATCAGTTATACACTAACATTATAGATAAGAGCTCCTATTGCCATTGGACAATATCTATATCCTGATTATATAATCATTCTATAAAGTTCTATGGACTTCTTCTTATCTACTATACATAGAATAGTTTAACACAGATACAAACAAGTCCCAGTAGTATATGAACCTCACCCTTCTGCTTGAGCTAAATAAGTAGTCTTTGACTCTTCTATTACTTCTCAAATACTTAGTCTCATAACCAGCTACCCCACTCTATCACCCTTTATCTGCTGCTTGCACTCTCTTTGCAAACCCATCATATCAGTAAGTTTTCTACACTGATCTTATTCCTCTCCTGCTTGTACTATTGGAAGCTATTACCTCTTGATAGGTTATGAGCCCTGTTCCATCATAAGGGATGTTATTACATGCATTACAATGCTTTTCACAGATGAGTAGAACTATCATCCCATTGGTAGGATGTACAGAGTGCACTAACAGGGGAGAAGCCATTATGGACTCTGCTGAAAACCATTTGACAATGCCTTTAACTAGGTGTAAACAGGATACCCCTGGGGCTTAGAGTTTTAGGAGAGACACAAGTAAGCCTTGGTTAGTCTTCCTGTGAGTATAACACAGGTTGAGATCTGTCTGCCCATAAAGGCAAGACCTGGTGGGCCTGAAAGATAAGAGCCTTAGGGTAACAGGAAACTCAGCTGTGAAGCAGGGTGAGCTGTAGTCATGGTACAGGACCTGAAAAAGAGTAAGGAGCTGCATTATGGGCTCAAGAGGACAGAGGCCCAGGTCGGTCACTTAATTGTGGCTTAAGGTATAAATGTCACCAGAGGTTACTGGGAGAAATGAAGTACCGATGTGGTACCAAGGTTATATAGTTCTTTGGTTAAGCAATGGCCCCTGCCCATTGACAGATGATGGGCTTTGCTCAATGAGTTATGAATACGATGGTTTACATCCTGATTCTTTTCTTTTCTTTTCTTGTACCTAATCTTGTGCAAGAAAGCGCTAAGGAAGTTCTAGGGACTGTCCTTCAGATACACCTTTAGAACCGGCTTGAAGCTGTGAATCTAGATCTTGTCCACTTTCGTACAATGGACAGAATAGGTGCTGACTATTGGGTTCTTGAAATGTGCTATAGGTATAATACCCAGATTAGTTCATCTGAAGGACCAACTTCATCTGGACCTTGAAATCAACCATCCCTTTCTTCATCTTTACAATCTGAGCAACCAGATCCCTTCACCTCTATTGCTGTTAAGCCTTGCTCTGGCATTGTCCCCTTTAAAGAGCCCCTAGCTCACGAAGACATCCCTCTCCTTCCAAATCCTCCCTTCATTTTCAATATGTTTATTGACTCTTCTGGCAATGAACACAGGAATTTTATAGTACCTCCTGGAGTTTCTCATGCCATCCAGTGTTCTAATTGCGTTCCTAGGAGATATCTGGAAATAGGACAGTTTTGTTACTATCTCATAGTAACTGTTTATCAAAATGGTTCAAACAATCTCAAGAGTCACCTTCAAGAACCCTTTGATTTTATCAGGCAAGAACCTATTCAACTCCCAGATCTTTCTTCCATTTTTACCTCTCAACTGTGAACACCTCCACCATGTTATGAACATCTTCACCAGCATATTCATAGGCCTTAACATTGTGAACCAGGACCTTCCACATAAAAATGTGTTTCTACTCGGATCCAATACGATGGAGAGCCAAGCATATCAACATGTGGTCTTCAAGAAACCTCGAATCCCCAAAGTCAATGGACCCAACAACCCTGTGGTGCACATGGAAGAAGACAGAGAGATGAGAGTATTCTGCAGATCGTTTAGCAGAACCAAGGTAAAGATCCCCCACCTACTAGAGACAGGAGCTGCAGGTGTTCTTTCTCACCATCTACTCCACAATCACAGAGACAACACTCTACTTTGCTCTCACTGTCCATTTAGATTTGTCCAGTTACAACTGGACAAAACACAGGCTAAAGATACCTTCAGCCATGACTGTACAATCTTCTCAAATAAGAAGTTATTTTCCATCTATTCTGCTGCTGGTTTTGCTCTCACAACAGAAACAGAGGATTGTACACCAGATGTGTATTCCCACTATTAAGGGTATGAAGTATTCTCTAGAGATTTCTTTGACTTCCAGAATGACCCAGAACACTTTACTCTTGTTGATTCAATGACTATCAATCACAACAAACATTTTTGTTGTCAGAAAATAGAGGATCTTAGAAATGGAAACAACCTTCACATCCCTACTGCCTGTGAGTTCAACCTCACATATTAACGCTTTGCTTGACGATACTTTTACAATTCCCTTTCTGACTCTAAATGTCGCTTTATTCACCTTCTTCAGAAGCTAATGAAGGATCACACAGATGATATCACTGCTCAAATCATATGAGAAGTCCTTGCTGGACACAATGGGCCCTGACCTTGTCAACAAGCTGCAGTGGAAGGAGAAGAATATAGATGGCTTTGCTGAAGCCATAGAGAAAATCTTGTCATAGGAAGTTCCTTTCTATTTTCCTTTACCTTGTGGTTGTTCTGCTTCCCTTAATTGCAATTTAGACGATCTTTATTCAAACTTCTTGATGCTTAACTGTCGGATGCCAAAGCACATCACTATACTTTCTTATTATAGTTATAATACTCCTTATATAACAGTAACGGTTGGAATTCTATGGGAAAACAAAACACTCCCCAACCCTTATTACTTTGAGGCAATAGAATTCAGTAATCTTTATTACAACAACCAACCAATGCCTACTTAGTATTGTGAAACTGAAACATATGCAATCTTATATAAGAATGTGAGGACTAACTATTGGAAAAGCAAAAGATATTTCATTACTAAGAAGATAAGACATCGCACACAATAGAGAATGTGCCAACCATGATTTGGAAAAGATAGGACTTCTTCTCCGATTTATCCTTCTTTACCGGAAACAAGATCTGGCACACTGGCATCTGGGACATATGCCATGCCAGAAGCTTTTAGTCCTATTGGGATTGTGACCCTGGTCACATTGATTGTTGGTTTACCATTAACTCCAGCTCAGATACCACTACCTTTATCTCCTATGATAATCTCTTTCTTCTTGATTGATCATTTGTTTGAAACAATGATTACTGATGATAACCCCTTTGGAATAGATTCATCATGGCTCTTTCTGACATATCAATGAAAATTGATCAGTCCACCCTCACCCACATACCTATCCTCTTTGTAACCAAAGACTATGCTATCTGTCTGCATGAAGGGAATTCTTCTTTCATATTCCATTTGGGAAATAGTCTTCAGTATCATCACATGGTATAGCATTCAAACTATGCCAGTTCCTATTGCCCCTGCTCCTTATGTTGAAAATGACAAGCAGAAGAAATGGAAGATGCTAGATTTTTGTATCTGTGGTATCTTAGATATCACTCTCACCGATTCTCTCCAAACCCACATCAGTTATGACTGGGAGAATCAGGTAGACTTCCCATCCATTGCTAAATACCTCTGAGACCATTTTTTTGTTTTGTTTGGAACTTCAGGCTTACCAGGACAATTTCAACTGTTCCACAAAGTATCTTGAATGAACATTTGTGAGTGATCTGCCACAGAAGATCTAAACAATATCCAGTTGCACTTCAATCAACTTGTGTGAGCTGGTCTTAACCTCTCAGACTCATTTAAAGCCATGTTCATTTTATCTTGTCTTCCCAACTCTTACTACCTGCTCTTCTCCACTGTCGTTTAGACAACTGCTGCTGTCAATTTCACCGTTGAATTGGTAGTATCAAAAATTCTTACCAAAGTAGATCTTTGATCCACTCAAGGATCGTTAGCTTCCCACATATTAGCATCTGCTGCCAAAACTTTGAGACCTGCCATAATTAAGAAGGGACCACCTACCCAACAGCAATGGTCACACCAGCAACAAGCTGGACCTTCAAACACTGGCAACTCTGGTTTGTCTAACACAAATCAGAAGAAACCTCAAAATGCAGGAAAGAAATGCTCTAACTTCCAAAAGAACAAAGAGCAACATCTTCACCAAAAAGATATCAAAGGCAAGAAACAAGCTACAGAGATAAAAGCATTCATCAATGCTGTCGAAGTACCATTCTCCTCTTCCACCCTCTGCTGGAGTGGGAACAAATTCATTCCAATGGAAGATATTTAAACTCAGAAAGAATTTGATCTTCTAGACAAAGATTCATCTTGGAAATAACAAAGATTTTATAATGGATAATGGCATGCATGTGGACATGTCCCTTCATCCCTTTTGAACCTGCTTCTTTAAGCATTAACCCTTTGGTTGCTGAAGTGATGTCTCCTATCAAAAAGGGTAAAGAAAAAAAAAAAACTAATGATATTGTTAGATAGACTTGCTTCGAGTCATAGTCATGTTGCTGACATAGATCTCATCAACTCATTTGTACCAGAGAAATGGGTAACACCTTTATCAGTTATTCCATACTCTGTTCCACAGGATAAACTTTCTGGATATTCTAGATTGGATGATGATATTAACTATTATGATGAATCTAATAACCAAGACTTTTATGCTTATATGGCAGGAAGCTTTGAATCTTCCAGAGATCAAGAATTTTGCCACCAACATTGAATGATTGACAGTGAATGCACTAACCACCTAACTTCTTTTAAGAAAGACTTTGTTCATCTGAATGAAGAGGAGGTTACTGCTACTGTCACAAATGGACAAACCATATCCATGTATAGATCTGGCAAGGTCATTGTCCAACCCAATCATCACTTATATCAATAACCCAACCTCCTTTATTATACTATTCCCTGTCAGCCACTCCTGCTGCTTACTTCAAAGTCACCAATTCTCTTTATCTCTATCCAGCTGTGTACTGGTAAGTTAAGATTATTTGCATGTCTTTTGTGATACTGATGCTTAATTGATAAGTCTCCAGAGATGCATACCTTCATACTTGATAGCCATGTTATTGTTTTCCCAAATATGTCAATTCCACCTCCTAACATCTGTTTGTCTGCCATCTCCTCAGAGTATAAGGCTTTATCTGCTAGCCACCATTTCCATTTCATGTCCCCTGATTACCCACAACTTCAATTCTCCCTTCACCATCTGCTCCATAACAGGCCACTTTTCTCTTGCCTTGCTTACAAAAAATCAACTTTACCCATTATTTGAACTAGTAATTCCCTCTACCAGTTTAAATCCAATCTGCTCCATGCATTTATTTATTTCCAGCACTGAATTACCATAACATCATGGTCCATAAGTGTGCACCTAACTAGTGCCCATGTGCCTGATTCTGAATGGGTCAAGATTGTGCTGAATAAAGGGTTTTCCCCTGTAATGATCTGCACCAGTGGCAATGTGCTTTCTGGGTGCAATGGATGGTTCATGCTTAGATTCCTGTGTATATTTTCTGGGAACATTGCAATAAGAATAGGAAATACTTCTTCAATAATCTTTCAGAGAATCTTGTTGGAGAACAGTGGATCAGGAAGAACTGTTACCTGAGCAATAGAGATCTTATCTCTGCTATTACTTCAGCTATTGCTGCTGAAAGGGCTTAGTCTCACTGACAATCTGCCCCTTGATATCCCCTGCTCAAGCCTACCTCTGAGTCATGGCAGAAAGAAAGTGAAAGTTGGGTGGATTTCTTTACATGCAAAGATATGGCCAACAAAGAAAAAGAAGCATGCAAGGTACAAAAGAAGAAAGTAGCACATTAGCAGCATGCTCATCATGCTCTTGAGTATTGAGTATCTAGGTGAAAAGATACCACGGTTTTTTAATGGGAAGAGGTTAATGGATTCCAGATTCACATCTGTATTGGTTATAACACAGCAAATGTAATCTGGTCATTGTACCCTGGGAACCAGAAGCATTATGATCCCATTACTAACAGATGAAACATTTGTACCAAGTTTGACTCCATTGTCTCTCCAGAATCTGACATCTTTGAGATTGATGACAATGAAATTTTGAAGTAGATATCAGTACAATCTAATGATATGCTAAAGCCTAATCCATCAAGTTATCAAACAGCAACCTTCATTAATAGTGACATTCCCCAGATAGAGTCCTTGATGTCTTTATCTCTGGATAACATTGTATAATAGTAGTATAGATTCATATATTTTTTCTCCACACATCTCTTTTCTCCATTCAAGATCATCAAGGAGCTTGCAGTCAGAATTTGTGAGGGTCAGGCCCCTCCCTCAATATTCAGCAATCTTGAAAACATAGTCAGAACATTTCTCATATTGCTCATGAATGATCAGCTCCTTGGTTTTAACATCTGTGACATGTTAGATGGCATCCTGGAGGAGTAATACAAGACTGGCAAGATAATCATTGAGCAGTTAATAACTAGGATATCAAATTATGCTGGATAGCAGAAGCATTTTGAATATATTTTACTTGATCCACTTCTGTCATGCAACAAGCTCTTGTTTTATCGTCTGCCTAGATGATCCTGTTTTAGTCTTATAGATTATCTGAGCTCAGTCGGGTGACAATGTTTCTGATGTTATGACATAGCTTGTATCAAGAGGTATGTCTTTTAGCACCTGTATTATTTCAAAGGTAGCACCATTACCTGTCACATTCCCTCCTAAACTTCCTATGAGTCTTGACTTGTTCCTTGTGATTAACAACCTCTCTTGTCTGACTATATTTCTTATCTAGAGAAGAGGAACCACTTACTATGACACAACTATGATTGAGCTGCATTCATCAGAGATGATATCATTGCTTGCTTGGCCTATGATTTCATTGGTAATCATGCTCATATGCTCATATATGGTGGGCCCTCTGAAAGTGTCTTCAAGAATAGGACAGCCATCAAAGTTGGACAAGAATATCTTTGGGATAATAACCTGGATGAGAGCAACAAAGAGATAATATATAGCATATATAAGATCTCCACTGGTGGATAAAGTTAATTTCACCTATATAACACTGTTAACCATTTCCAGGTGAATGAGATGTCTCATGCCAGTATCAACAGACTTCAGGCATTTTTTGATGGCCCAAATAGTCTATATGGGCGACTTCTGGATTGAATGTTGAATATTGGTCTGCAGATGATGAAGCCTGGTTTCAGAAGCATCTTGAAGAGATCTGTAACTACTATGATGCAGGACCTCCCCCTTATCATTCTGCTACAGATTGACATAACAGATTGAAATACCATAAGGTAACTGTAAAGAAAGTCATGCTGTCTGCTAGGCATGCCATCAAGAAGTGGCTTGAGAATATGTTGCATAGCTGATCATGCTTTACCTCTGAATCTATACCTATATACAATATACCTTATATTGTTATCTCTTCCACTCTCAAAGCAGTAAGGGTAAATTTAACATCGTAAATTATAACTGTATACAATAGGCTTGGAAATATATTGTAAATAGATATTGTGGAACATAGTGTGTAATAGCAACTGACTTCTTACCAACCAATATTTATGTGTTGGTATAAGGGATACTAGTAAAGAGCAACCTGATCTTGTTGTAAGTCACAAATTAGCAATGTATCAGATCTCATGATAACACACTTAACCAGGTAAATTGCATACCATGAATGCAATCATTTCCACATGCACACTGCCTGTGACTATATACATGCAGCCTATTATCCAACAACAAGCTCACAGATCTGTTTCATACATTCTTGTCACTAAGAGAAGATTTATGCATGGATATCTTGAGATATAATATGAAGAAATAGCCAGGGAGTGGCTAGAGTAAGTCTCACATTGTAAATTGTAACTGTATATGACAGGCTTGGAAATATATTGTAAATAGATATTGTGAAACACAGTATGTAATAGCAACTGACTTTTTACCAACCAATATTTATGTGTTGGTGTGAGGGGTGCTAGTGAGGGAGGGAACATGAATAAGATATCCTGTAGAATGATTTGGGTAAGAAGATAAAGATGGAATACTCACTATAATTTGACAGATCATCTAACTCAATTCTGAATAGTGAGTGTGAAGGACTACCCCCAGTGTACCATGGACAGCCATAATGAAGGCAGAAAAGCAATAAGGACCATCATTGCTGGCAGGGGCCATATGTAACAGCAAGGTGGATTGCTGGCCACAGTAGACTATGGTCAGTTTCAGCAGACCATTTAACTTGACTCCAAATAAGATGCTTCCCAACCTCCAATGCCCAACACTGGGGAGTGGGAAACAGTAATTCCTGTTGATAATGGAAGAATGGGAAGAACTGTCTATGATATATCATGGGCAGCTGCAGCAAAGGCAAAGGAGAAACAAGAACTGTCATTAGTAGGAAGACCACTAAGCACCAGTTTTGGCAGATCATATACTGATCCAAGTAAGATACTTGCTGATGTTAAACACTGGGAATTAAGAAAACAAAGGTAACAAGTATTGCTGGTATGACCCAGGAAACACTGCATATGATATATTATATGTAGTAGAGATTAAATACTGTCACACTGCAGTCAGCAGAGCACTGAGTTACTACTTAGGTAAGTGAGAAGTCATGCCATGCCTCACATCATGACTGTGACTACCAGAGTCACCATCTCACCAAGTACTTCCCAGTGTTGAACACTAGGGAGTCCCATCTTGCTGATTATGGTTTACCATGGCCAGTGTATGATTCTCACTTCACATGGTATATCATGCACAGTGTCTTCACACTGGTGACAGTCATTGTCATGATCATTGCCCTTTTTCCTGTCTTTACCCATCATAGCTGTTCATAAATATATCACAGACACTTACTTAGACTCTTCTTTTACTCAGACTATATCTACCTCAAATCTGGCTCTGATCTATCATAGCCAGCATTTTGTATGTATTACATGTGATGACTCTATTAGTGATTCCTCATTGCTACTCTAACTATAGCTGTCCATGGTATACCATGGGTAGTCCTTCACAAATTTTCTTAGATCTAGTTGAATAGCCTCTAGAGCCCATGTCCTTGTATTCACATCTGTTCTCTCATGTCTATATCAGAGGCTTTCTTATTTGCAGACTTATTATATTCCAACTCAATTTTGTACCCTTCATTCTATTTTTTCATTCTTGATGTGTATACTATCAATAAAAATATTCTTAGAATTGTTTTCTTTTTGTTGTCTATGGCCCACCATGGTCAGCATCTATTTCAGCTAGTCACTATCCACAGTATACCACAGACAGCCAGCTATTTTCTTTCTGGAAACAAGTGTTGCTGCATTTCAGTTGAGTCCTATATTTTTAGTGCTACTATCTGTGGTGCACTGTGAATAGTTTTTCACCCATTTATCCTTGACATTTCTTGGCTGGCACTATTCTTATATCTTCCTGCTAAATTGTCAGATTAGCATCCCTGTGCTCAGCATGTGAAGGTACTTCACTTTCTGTCCATGTTTCATAATATCTTTCTGTTCATTTTAGTGGCAATGAAATAATTTCTTCTCATCCTCTGACTCTATCTCATGGCTCTAGCCAACTTGCTTTTGACCAATGTAACCATTTCCCCTTCTGCAGTTTCTTTCAGTGGTTGTGGACACCAAGCACCTACTAAGCATTTGTGGAGTGTCTGCTAAGTACCTGCTTTGTATTTGATTACTTTTTTTATTCAAGAAATGTAGAATTTTCCAGGAGCTTAAATAAATTGGAAAATTAAAAAATTACTAACTACTAAAATGATTTGCAAAACAAAATATTTTGTCAAATATTTTTATTAGTTTAAAAGTACAGATTTCTAGGTTTGAAAAAATATTAGCTTTTGTAAAGGCTTTATAACACTCTTGAAATCAATATTTTTTTTGATATTTTGATATACTAAATATGCTATACAAAAGTATGTATTTTGTCAAGCATTTTTATAGCATTGATATTCAAAATGTTCTTGCTCAAAAAATGGTAGATAAAATTTAATATTATCATTTCTTATTTTCAATATATTATAAACATTATGAAAATGTCATAAACACCAATAAATAATAAGTTTAGAATTAGAAAAGAGAAAAAATCAATGAGAGAAATAGAAATAGTAAAATATGTTATTAGATAGTGATATTAGATAGTAAGTCTAATAGTAAATAGAACCAGATATGTAATAATATTATATGATTATAAGTAAATAGATACAAGATACTAACAGATGTGTTAAAGAATATATCTAAAAACTATAAACACATAGAAAGATTGGAAAAAAGTCTCTATAAATATAAAAAGCACTGAGCTCCTATATCACATTAATTATATTACTAAAACAATTGTCTTTATTAATGAATGATTTGCACAATTTAATAGCTTTTTAAGAACTTTCTTATCATATAATACTTCTTATTTAGTTCTCATTGTCTAACTTTGTGCATATCATTGACTATTATATAATGCTTTTCTTTAAAAAGAATATTATATGCTATACCACCTAGTCTACTAAGCTCATTATTACTATTAGTACTAAATAATATGTGCTCTTATTGCAAAAAGTGCTTGTTGCATGCTAGTATGCACCTTTCTTTAAACTAAGCATGCACAGAAAAAAAGGCATCCTGTTATTCCAAGCTAACTTACATTATCAA
>JBBPTW010000583.1:0-11583 GCA_038094575.1 Phylloporus cf. nigrescens
TTTGTAGCCAAGAGTGATTACTATATTTGGTCCCAGCTAACCTAAGCGAAATTCCCACAGGTGATTGCAGGGCACTTCGTGCCCTGGGTTAAGGTTAGGTATTGAAAGGGTTTTTGGAGTCACTGTAGACTTATCGACCACTGTACAGACTAATCAGTCTTTGTATGCCCGCATGGTCTGTGAGCTCTTCGTACATTTATTCTCTTTATTGAGTTCAGGTCATATCTCATCTCACTTTGTACCTTGATACCACTGTCACCAGACTTAAGCTGTTACTTATATTCTAACTTCATATTTCGTTGCTTGATACTGTTGACAGTTGACTGATGCTGTCACTTTATTTTCATCCATACCTTACTTAGTCACAGGGTATGCCCAGACTATAAAAATCTTGTACCTTGTTTCAAATGGACAGGTTTTTGCACCCCATTGTTCATCTCACTAAGTGTCAAACTTTATCATTGAGTCTTCATGATGCTTTCCCTTATTGTTTGTCTTTTATCTTTGTTGCTGTTTGTTCTACCCACCATATCTGGTATGCTATCCAGTACCAGAAACTACACATCCGCTTCACTTACGAGTCTGGAATCAACTAGACTTGTCCATTTGTGCTCAGGTCTTCTTGTAGCAACACCTTCTCACTCTACCAACCTTATCAAGGAACCCCTGGGATGAGTCTAGCTCACACCCACCACTTTTAACATCACCCAACTTTTTATCTTTCTTATAGCAGTGGAGGATATTAGTAATAAGCATAAATGACAGATAGTAAGTTGAAATAAGGAAAGAAGGAAGATCAATGGGGAAAGTAGCAATTAATGGAAATATCACTGGATAGTAACACTGGATATGGCGCCAGATAGTATCCTGGAAGGTTAGTCTGGTATTGGATAGAACCAGATACGTACCAGAACCATTTGATCATGAGCAGATAGATGCAGGACACTAAGGGACATTTTGAAGGACACTCTTGAACACTATAGGAACCTTGAAAGACAGGGGACAAGCTCCTACAAACATAAGAAGCACTGAGCTCCTACGGTGTAGTGAACAGATGAGTTATTCAGATGGTGAAATAAATAAGTAAGTTTTACACATGTAATGGTTGCTTTACTGATTTTTCCCCAAACAAGCAATTGTTTGGAGACACAAACGAATGACATGCTAGTACTAGTGGGGGCTTGTATAGCAGTGAAAAGCACCTGAGTGATTGGACAGTAGTTGGCTATGTATTGGTTGTCACCCCAGTCGTGATGATATACTAGTATGTATTTATCACAAGTGAATATATTTGTTTTATCACACCTATGAACTTATGTCATAACTTGGCAGTTCTGTGATATGTCAATATGTGGTGGGGCCAACTATGGCAATATATGGCAGTATCAGATTTTCACACTTTTATCAGTGATAAAAGTGTCTAGCACTATGTTTTATTCACTACCTCTTTAGAATTTGGGTCTCCTCGACATCATCAGGGAAGTGGACTCTGACCTATGAGCTGTTCTTGCAGGCATTCAGCAGAATAACTATTGAGATAGTAGATGTCCCAATGGCACAAACAGGAGAGGATTATATCTAGTGAAGAATACTTACTGGAATGAATGGTTGGAGCAAAAGAGTTAGGGTGGTTTGGGAGGGTAGCTTGTTAGAGCTAGTAGTGACTAAGTAATATGAAAGAAGAGTCAAAGACTGCTTATTTAGCCCAAGCAGAAGGGCAAGGTTTATATACTACAGGAACTTATTTGTATCTGTGTTGGACTATTCTACATATAGTAGATAAGAAGAAGTTCATAGAACTTTATAGAAGGATTATGTGATCAGGATATAAACAGAGCCCAATGGCAAAAGAAGCTCTTATCTATGACATTAGGTGCTTACTGATTGTCCAGTAATCTGAATAGTGTAAGCAGCCTGTGTGGCTATGTAAGGGCCTAGAATTCTGGTAATAGGAAAGAAATCAGCAAAGAGAATACCAGATATTTTCAACACTTCTCCTCACTAAAAGATTACTTTAATGAAGAAAGAGATATAAGCTTCAATTTAGATTTTCCTTGTAAAAACTTATCCTTGCCCAAGTTCTTTGTAAAAATATCAGCATACTGTTCATTCATTGGAACATAGAACAGTTGTATTTCTTTTTCAGAAACACATTCCTGAATGTAGTGGTCATCCTTTCAGACATGTTTAGAGCAACCATCTTGAGTAGGATTAGTAGCCAAGAATATTGTGCCTTGATTATCAATGCATAAAGGGAAAGATCCAAATTCGAATTCGAATTCTTCATATAAATTGCAGATCCATTGTAGTTATTTTGCTACCTTGGTCATTCCACAATATTCAGCTTCAGTGGAAGATAGATAAACTCTTCATTATCATTGTGATAACCATGAAATAATACTGTTGGCAAGATAAATGCCATAACCAGTGATTGAGTGTGAAGTCTCAATATCGCTAGCCCAGTCAGTATCACAATAGGCAATAATGCCATTTCTTGTTCCTTCAGAGGAATATTGGATGCAAAGTTCTTTCATAGTAGAAAGATATTGCACAATATGCAATGCCTTTTGCAAATGTTTCTCTATTGGATTGGCAGAGAATTGTGACATTCTAATGATAGATCTGGTTGTGTATCAAGCATGATATAGAGCAATGAATCTATCACAGATTGATAGCAAGTTTGTAAGGAAAATGAAGCTTCATCTTGGGAAGGTCTTGGGTTGTACCCAGCAGGAAGTGGTATGGTTTTTCCTTTGCAGTTGTCAAGAGCAAAGCATTTTACGACTTTGTCTGCATATCTCGCTCACACAAACATAATATGGGTATATATAGGGTATAGACAAACCCCAGTATCTATTCTGACATATCTGATTTCTGCACTTTTTCTAATGCATGTGAGCAAGAGGAAGGCGACCATCAAATCCCGAACACTGACCCATTTTTGGTTGTCCTGCCAGTAGTCCTTCAAAGAACCACCATTGGACCCAAGTAGCATGGTTTTGTCTTCCGGTTTAACTCTTTCTCTATCCGGGTATTCCAGACCAAGACGAGATCGCCAGAATGGAACTCATAGTCTCAGATTTGGTTTTTGAAGTGCACCTCGAATTGCTTCAAGGACGTGAACCGTAGTGCAAAGACTTTTCTGCACATAGACTCGATATCTTCCTGACGCTTTTGGAGCTGTGAGGCTCTCCAGTTATAAGAAAGATAAAAGGTGTGAGGGGTGATAAAAGTGGTGGGTGTGAGTTAGACTCGTCCCAGGGGTTCCTTGGTAAGGTTGGTAGAGTGAGAAGGTGTTGCTACGAGAAGACCTGAGCACAAATGGACAAGTCCGGTTGATTCTGGACTCATAAGTGAAGTGGATGCGTAGTTTCTGGTACCGGATAGCGTACTGGATATGGCAGATAGAACAAACAGCAACAAAGACAAATGACAAACGATAAGGGAAAGTGTCACGAAGACTTGACGATAGAGTCTGACACTTAGTGAGATGAATGATGGGGTGCAAAAACCTGTCCATTTGGAACAAGGTACAAGATTTTTATAGTCCAGGCATACCCTGCAACTAAGTAAGGTACAGATGAGAATAAAGTGACAGCATCAGTCAACTGCCAACAGTATCAAGAAACGAAATATGAAGTTAGAATATAAGTGATAGCTCAAGTCCGGTGATGGTGGTATCAAGGTACGAAGTGAGATGAGGTATGACCTGAACTCAATAGAAAGAATAAATGTATGAAGAGCTCATGGACCATGTGGGCATACCAAGACTGATTAGTCTGTACGGTGGTCGATAAGTCTATATGAGTAAGAGAGAAACAAAATAAAAATAAAACGTAGAAAGCGGAACGAGTGACTGGATGAATGACCAGATAGTATACCGGATACGTAGTCTGGTGTTAGTCCAGTACCGGAATAAACAAATACATACTTGATCATGAGCAGATAGACATGGGACACTAAGGGACATTTTGAAGGACACTCTTGAACACTATGGGAACCTAGAAAGACAGGGGACAAGCCCCTACAAATGTAAGGAGCACTGAGCTCCTACATCCACAGAGGACTTAGAATCTGACTGTCCCCAGTCAGTCATGTGACCGGGTATTGAGGGTGGACCTTGAAACACGACAATGCCGGTGGAGTTTCACCTCAACGCATTGTGTCCCATCTCTCTTACTTCTCTCTCTCACACCTCTTCTCTTCTCACCACCATGTCCACCAACTCAACCATTGACGAAATCCTCGCCCTCAACTCCCAAGAAGATCCGAACTTGGTGTGTGCCCAGGCCATGATTTCCCTCAAGATTGCTGGCGGACGGCTTTGTGACGTTGCCCTTTTAATTCCAGACGACAATGAGACGCTCCACAAGGAGCAAGAGATGTGGTTGGTGGAGTGGGATCGGGTGTTGGTATATGGTTGAAGTTCTTGCGCTCATCTGGTTTACTGATCCGGATCCCAGAATGAAGTACAGATTCTCCTGCACCAGGCACGGGATGTCATTAAAGCGGAATCTAATCTAGCAACTCGTCCTCTGGCGCTCTGTCATTTCTGTGCTGAAGCAGGACACTTCACTCGTACTTGCCCTATTTGTTGTGAATATTTAAACTCTGGAAAGGTCATCTGGGGTAATGACAACCGGCTTTATCTACCAGATGGGTCAGAGATTCCTCGTGTTCCCGGTGGATGGTGTCTTAAAGACACTGTAGACCATGTCTCTGGCACTGCTCAGGCTCCTGTCACGGCTGCATCCTTGTCATCTGGGTTTACTAGAGATGCTCCTCCTCATGTGACGGCGAATATACTATCCACCTCCTATCCGGATTCTCCTTCTATCCTTGATATTGACACTTCCATTTTCACTACAATGGGGTTTGATGAGGAAAGTAATCCTACCCCCATAACTGCTGACACCAACTTCCAGCCATATCTTGCTCAGGCTTGGGCTACTTTCCAAGCTGACAAAAACTCTTGTGATAAAGGGAAAAAGCATGTCCACTTCGATGGTGTACAGGTTCTGCCTGCACAAAAACCGGATAGCAGAGCTACTTCAGTATCTGAGGAGCTTCTGTCCCCAGAGTTACAAGTCACAAAAGTGATCCCTCCCACTTCTTCTTCATTGCCAAATGCTAACAAAGACTCTGATATATCGGGTTCATCTGGTCATACTGGAACTGCATCTGCACCATCCGGTGTACAAAGTAGTATCTCCATTCGTGCTCCACAAGCTAACCAATCTCTCCCTACAATGCAGTATAAATATTCTTTTCCTCTCAAGAATGACACTGCTCCTAAGCGTGTTCTTGAGCAGGTGCTGGACACTAGTGTTCCGGTGCCTGTAAAGGAATTGTTTGTGGTATCACCAGAGTTTCGGAAGCAATTCCATGATCTCACAACTGTGAAGTGTGTTGCTAACAATCACCCTCATCCTCATCTCATACAGGTCAATGAACTCTCTGGAAGGGATCCAGAATCTATCTCTCGCAAGTATGGAAACCAGATCCTCCAGAATGATGAGGGGCTTGTAGTTGCCCATCATAGCCTTCCCCTTCGAGCAATCGAGGCGTGTGTTGGCGATTCAGGACATACCATTGTGGGCGTTTTGGATTCTGGTTCCAAGATTGTTACTATGCCCAAGTGTATTTGGGAGGAGTTAGGACTTCCAGTCTGCTCTGACCATACTATGTGCATGTCATCCACCAATACTAACGTTGACACTACTATTGGTGTCTTGAAGAACCTTTCTCTTGACTTTGGCGCAGGAGAAGTCATGGTCCAGGTACAAATCCTTGCTCGTGCTAACTTCAACTTGTTGCTTGGTTGTCCTTTCCATTGTCTTATGAGTGCTAACATGGAAGATTTTCCGGATGGTGCCCAGAACATAACTCTTCGTGACCCTAATACAGGGAAGCAGTATACCTTGCCTACCCAGGCTTGGTCAGAAGGGTGCCCTCGCTGTCGTGACCAGAAACAGTGTAATAACCATTAATCTGTTCTCGAAATGGGTTTTTAGAAATTGATGATCCACCTTATGGTTGGGGAGATTCCGGTATAACGTCTACTCAATCTGGTCTTAATCCGGTTCCAGTCCTTTCTTCTTCTTTATATGTTTCCACTTCTCCTTCTTCAAATTACACTTATTTCTCTTCTACTCAATCTGTCCTTCAACTGGAAGCCATTTTCGCCCTTTCTTCTATTTATTCTTATAATGAAACCTCACATGTCCTGGCTTATAAACCAGTGGCTAAGAAGGTTCGATCAGTGGTCACACCCACTGATGCAGAGTTTTGTATTACACAGACTCTACCAGAAAATCCGCTTGCTGGACTTAAACCACTTCCGGTTATTCCTCCAGACTTTGTTCCCGGTGTCCAGTTTACCCAAGAATGTGCTGACAATCTAGATCTTGATTCTGCTAAATGGCTCTGGCCAGAAGAAGTCAAACTAGTTTGTTGGATTCTCCGTGACCATGAGAAAGCCTTCACTTGGATTCCTACTGAGCGAGGTAGACTTGATGAATGGTATTTTCCTTCAGTTAAAATCCCAACCGTACCCCATACTCCTTGGGCTCTATGAAACATTCCAGTTCCACCTGCTATGTGGAATGGTGCTATTCAAATTATCAAGGACCGAATCACATCTGGAGTCTACAAACCATCTACTGCTTCTTACTGGTCTTGTTGGTTCTGCGTCTTTAAGCGGGACGGTAAATCTCTTTGTCTCGTTCATGACCTATAGCCTCTTAATGGGGTAACTATTCATGACTCTTCCACCCCTCCATTTGTGGAACACTTTGCAGAATCCTTTGGGGGATATGCAGTGTATGGAATGATGGATCTGTTCGCCAGATATGACCAATGTCCGCTCCATCCGGAATCCTGGGACTTGATCACATTCAATAGTCCTATGGGTCCACACTGTCTCACTACTGTTCCTATGGGTTACACTAACACTGTTCAGATCTATCAGGCAGACATGTCGTTCATCCTTCAGGATGAAATTCCTCGCTATACCTATTCGTTTATTGACGACCTACCAGTGAAATCTGTTATCACCTGGTATCAGAGACCAGATGGCTCATATGAGACCATTTCCGATAATCCGGAAATTCGCCACTTCATTTGGGAGCACCTCAAGATTGTTCATCGCATTATCCAGCACCTTGAAAATGTTGGAGCAACCGTCTCTACCAAGAAGTTTGTTCTAGCCGCACTGGATGTTACTGTGGTCAGACACAAGTGTACGGCAGATGGCTGGATCCCCCACGAAAACAAAGTACAGAAAATCTGCGACTGGCCAGAGTGCGAAACCCTCACTCATGTGTGCAGATTCCTAGGTGTGTGCAGTGTACTCCACATTTTTATTAAAGATTTTGCTTCTATTGCTCGTCCCCTTGTACATCTCACTCGAAAGGGTGTCCCCTTCAAATGGGGCTAGGAATAAAAATATTCTATGCAGCATCTAAAGGATGCTATCTGTATCTCTTCTACCCTCTGGCACTTGGATTACGAATCCAGTCATGAGGTGATCCTAGCTGTTGACACATCTGTAGTCACAGTTGGATTCATCCTTTCCCAAGAAGATGATGATGGGAAGCAGTATCCAAATCGCTTTGGCTCACTCAGCCTCACCGAGGTCGAAAGCCGTTATTCCCAAGCCAAACTAGAGCTTTATGGACTTTTTCACGCTCTTTGCACAGTCTGGATATTCATCTTTGGTGTTGCTAATCTCACAGTGGAAATGGATGCAAAGTTTGTGAAGGGTATGATAAACAACCCAGATCTACAACCCAATGCAACCATCAATAGATGGATTGCTGGCATCCTGCTCTTCCATTTTCGTCTCATTCACGTTCCTGCTACCTGGCATACCAGGGCAGATGGCCTTTCCTGGCGTCCGGTCTCAGGTGATGACCCTCCGGAGGAGGATGACTTCGAGGGTGGGCTAGATAACACCTATTCCTTCTCGATTTCACTTCTTAATGAACGTTGTCCTGCCTTTCCAGGCATTGCTCACTTCTCTAGATATTCTGCCAGGTCTACTTGCCGCATGCATGGATTGTCTATCCTGCTTAACACAGCACCGGTACCAGACTCTCCGACCCCGGTTATCCCAAGATCTTCGAAAGCTCTAATTAAAGAGTCCTGGATTGCTCGTATCTGGTTATTTCTCAAGACTCACATTCAACCTCCTGATATTGCTGACTCCAACTACCAATCTTTCATCAATTCTGTCACTCACTTCTTCTTACTGGGGGACGCTCTGTACCGTCGAGAACCCCATGGCCGTCATCAGTTGGTTGTTCCGGTAGAACACCATTATGAACTCATTCAGGAGGTTCATGATAACCTCGGGCACAAAGGTGTCTTTTCTGTCTGGACTCGGTTGCTCCTCTGCTTCTGGTGGCCCATGTTAATCAATAATGTCAAATGGTACATCAAGACTTGTCACGAGTGTCAAATCCAGCAAACTCAAAAAATTCATATTCCACCCGCTGTTCCAGTCATGGGTGGACTCTTTCAAAAAGTCCACATTGATACTATGATTATGCCCAAATCTGGTAGCTACTGGTATATTGTTCAGGCTCACTGTACTCTGACAGCTTATCCGGAATGGAGAATGCTATGCTCAGAGAATGCAGCCGCTATTGCATCTTTCATTTTCAAAGACATCCTTTGTTGTTGGGGTGTCGTCTCTGAATTGGTTACTGACAATGGCTCACCTTTCGTTCAGGCACTAAACACTCTATCTGACTGGTATGGTATCCGGCATATCTGGATATCCCCCTATAACTCAGGTGAATGGCATGGTTGAATGGCATCATTTCGATGTCCAGGAGGCCATTGTTGAAAGTTCCCTGGGAGGGGAGATTCGCTGGCCACTGACAGCTCACTCTGTTTTTTGGGCAGAGCATGTTACTATTCTGAAGTCAATCGGACTCTCTCCATACTTCATGGTGCACGGAGTCAAGCCCCTCTTTCCTTTCAATCTGGTGGAGGCCATATTTCTTGTTCTGGCTCCTGATTCTGATGAAGTTTCTAGTTCTGACCTGATTGCTTGGAGAGCCTCACAGCTCCAAAAGCATCAGGAAGATATCGAGTCTATGTGCAGAAAAGTCTTCACACTACGGTTCGCGTCCTTGAAGCAATTCGAGGCACACTTCAAAAACCAAATCTGAGACTATGAGTTCCGTCCTGGTGATCTCGTCTTGGTCCAGAATACCCGGATAGAGAAAGAGTTAAACCGGAAAACAAAACCATGCTACTTGGGTCCAATGGTGGTTCTTCAAAGGACTACTGGAGGATCTTACTTGCTGGCAGAGTTGGATGGCACCATCTCTAGGTTGAGGTATGTGGCATTTTGGTTGCTACCTTACTTTACAAGGACGAAGATCGTGATTCCAGTATTCGGTCTCACCAGATTAAGCGATATGGAGTTGGACAATTTCGAGGCTGAGGATGATGTTGAAAATGATGAGGAAGATGAGGAAGCAGTCTCTCAAGACTAGCTTGCCTCCACAAAAACACAATACCCAATTTCCTTGACTCTTTTTTGCTATGTATCTGCTTCCATCCCAGGTTTTGTCTGGTGGCTTCCGCTTTATCCCAGGTTTCGTCCGGTGTCTCTCCCAAAAACAAAACAAAACACTAAAGAAACATAACAGACACTCATACGATAGTATCTCTTGTCTCTTATCATCAAAAGACTAAAACTATAAAATAATGAAAACAAACAGAATACAGGAATCACTTTCACTTCGTTGAAGAGCTCTTACTTCATTCGCTTGCACAGACACAGAACGCGCACTTTGCTTTTGGCCCAGCTTTAATCCAGTATAGACCGGAACCGGACTCTTACTATCCGGTAGGGAAAGAGGTTGAAAGATGAACGAAGAAGACAAATCAAGTGGAATCTCGTCACTCGGTGTTGTGTCTTAAACATTCTTTTCTGGACTTATTTCATTTCTCTTTTTTCTTACTTAGGATCCAGGTGGTTTGGACATGGACACGGACACGGATGACTATTGCTACACCATGGACGGTACAAGTACGTTACATTGAGACGGCACAATGATGACTATCTACGGCCCACCACCATCGATCCTCTGCTCCCAAGTCCGCCGGATATGCGCCATCTCTGCCAGTGCACCAGCTATCTTGGCACCTGCTTCCACCATCTGCGACTCCATCCTTTTGAAGTCAGCCTGCCATTGGAGCATGTCGGCCTTGCTCCCATGGCATTGCCTGCCCGTATTTGCATGTGATGGCATGCTCGACCAGCTGCTTCTTGTGCGGTGCCTTCTTCACTGGCTCGTCGTCGGAGTCTTGGACAATGATTGGTTTGTCGTCGTCTTCTGGTGTGGGCATCGCTAGGTGCCTCAGTTTTGATGGGCACACTGTCAACTCGTTAGCGCTGCCAATAACTCGATATCCAGTCTACTTACCCAGTGCTTTCCCCTTGCCCTTCACCTCTTTCCGGTTTGTGTGGTTGCGCCCCTGAGACTTGTTGCACTTCTCTTTGAGGCGCGTGCACTGTAGGCAGGTGCAGTTGGGAGGGCCTTCGCATATTGCGACTGCCTTGGTGCACTTGACGCACAGGTCAATGTGCCGGATGGTTCCCGAGTAGTCAGTCAGCTTCATCTTTGCCGGACCTTCGTCTTCATCATCCTCGTCATCATTAACCTTGTTGTTGTCCTCAATGACAGGGTGAGTGCGCTATTCATATCAGTTAGCATCCTACCGGAATTGAGTCCAGAGACCACACACCTTGTTCCGGACTGGACGAGACAGTCCAGCCCCCAAGCCTTCAGCGGTTGTCACTGCCCTTGGAAGAGCCCTCACGACAATGACTGCCTTCTGGCTGATCAAGTTCTCCACCATTGCCACAGCATTAACTGGTGAGGCAGTTTGCACCTTCACTGGTTCTTCCTCCTCCATTTGTCAATGCACCTTGTCTTCCTCTGCCTGGCAATGGCGAGCTGCGACTTCTTTGCGCCATCTGGATGCCATCTCCTTGACCTCTTGCATGCTAGTGACGACTCACCCTTTGATGCAAGCTTCCGCCCTGACATCCCATGCCTGGCGCAGGAGAATCTGTACTTCATTCTGGGATCTGGATCAGTAAACCGGATGAGCGCGAGGACTTCAACCACATACCAACACCCGATCCCACTCCACCAACCACATCTCTTGCTCCTCGTGGAGCGTCTTATTGTCATCCGGAATCGAAAGGGCAACGTCGCAAAGCCATCTGCCGGCAATCTTGAGGGAAACTGCGGCCTGGGCACACACCAAGTTTGGATCTTCTTGGGAGTTGAGGGCGAGGATTTCGTCGATGGTTGAGTTGGTGGACATGGTGGTGAGAAGAGAAGAGGTGTGAGAGAGAGAAGTAAGAGAGATGGGACACGATGCATTGAGGTGAAACTCCGCCAGCATTGTCATGTTTCAAGGTCCATCCTCAATACCCGGTCACGTGACTGACTGGGGACAGTCAGATTCTAAGTCCTCTGTGGATGTAGGAGCTCAGTGCTCCTTATGTTCGTAGGGGCTTG
Source organism: Phylloporus cf. nigrescens (assembly GCA_038094575.1). Taxonomy (NCBI): domain Eukaryota; kingdom Fungi; phylum Basidiomycota; class Agaricomycetes; order Boletales; family Boletaceae; genus Phylloporus; species Phylloporus cf. nigrescens. Next base: position 11,553 of record JBBPTW010000583.1, read on the forward strand.
TCCCCTGTCTTTCTAGGTTCCCATAGTGTTC
>JBBPTW010000584.1:0-11577 GCA_038094575.1 Phylloporus cf. nigrescens
TACAAGGATACAATGGGTGTGCCAGGATGTCTAATCGTGATATGAGTGAATAAGTGACCATAATATACTTTAAGTTATAGAGCATCGTTGAAGGCAACGCGGTCCCTTCAAATTGTCAATACTTTACCCGTATAACATATCCATACATTAGCTGGGGTCCTTCCAGGATTACTTCCTCCAGAATAGTCCTTGTCTTTGCACCCTCTCTGGGTAGTAGTACGTTGAAGAGCTGCTAGTTTTCCCTGTGCTTAATGTGTCTTCTTTGCTTGCATCCCAAAGGGTGAACATGATTCCACCTATTTCGAACGGATTGCTGTTGTCCAGCACTTCTGCAGACGCCTCTCCATCGTACAGTGGTACATTACATTGACAACATTCTGCGGGCATCGAATATTTGAGTGATCAGACGGAGAACGAAGCGTAGTCCAGAGACTCCGTGGACGGCGGATACTCACGGTTGTAGGTGCGTACTAGTTGGTCGATAAAGATACGTTTCGTTTGACGGATACGTTTGTATCCTAGCAAATACCGTGTCTCGACTTCAATCTTGAATTCGTTTTCAACGAGTGCGAATTGCCTGGATGCGAGCTTAGGCTGTATATCTTGGACCGAGACGGAGCCACTCACAGCTGGTTGTCATTTCGGGGCCAACTAACACTCGCGTAGGGCGCGCGGTCGTCCACTTTGACGGACGGCAAGACGAAATCGCAATTTTTGGTGCGCACACGAATGCGCATCTCTGGACAGAATAATTTCAGCCATTTCTTCGTTGGCAGGTCGTGTGCGGTGAAATCTGTAGGAACATGTCTAGATGGTCACGTGCCTGATAGATGCTTTACGTACTTCTGAGCGAGAGGCCAAGGGTAGATACGGGCACCGTCATTTTGTATTTGTGAGGGGCTGGTTGGAGAGATTCCCGTTTGCGAGTGTCTTACATTCGGGTGTCTGTTCATATACTTGCTAGAATAACTGGTATAAACTGCGGTAGTTGTCACTAGAGTAGACTATAAAAGGAACTACATAACGCACCACAAAGGCTGGATGTGTCTGGGATAAAACACACTCTAGCCGTGCCCCAAAGTCGTGGCCTGCGCAGCCTAATTACGCGTTCGATCTTCTCCCACATCAGCTGTAGCAACATATTCATACATCACGTCTTGGTATTCCGTCTCCGTCATTGTCGCTCTGCATGTTTTCGACACATTCGATTTGCCCGGTACGGCCTCGGCGCGACTGTGTAAGTTGGGACTGCCTTTCCCGGCTCACAATTTGGTACATCCTCATCGCCTGTTTGTGAGCTGATAGTCTTCTCTGACCTCCGTTGTCAGGCAGTGGCACGGGGATACCTGCAGGTAATTACAGCAGGGGACGAACAAGATAGGACATGCATTAACACATGTGTCTCGATGACCGCGTTGGAGTACAATTGTCCGTGTCTGCGTGGTGCAAACGACAATGGCAGGAGGGGGGGCGAGTGAGACATGTTGACCTACTCGGGGCGTAAATGACGCTAGCACGACGCGAGTGGCGATGGCATGTGTGTTAATGTACGTGGGATATGAACTACAACGGCGTGGTATGAGTGACAACAGGACGTGAAGCGCGAAGTGCGAACAAATTATATGACCTGGCCAGTGTGGAGGAAGTATTGAATATTGAATGGTGACGGTGCGCGCGCCGACGGATGTGGGGTTTGAGGCTGGGGCTCAACTTATGCTGGCATTATGAGGGCTGTTCAAAATGGTTGGATATACTTAGTTCGTCATATTGCCTGGGTTCAGGCTCAAGGAGTGAGAGAATGTGGTGGGGATAATGCGTCGACGAGCGCACTCGAGATCCCGAGTCCGTAGTTTGAAGAACTTTCGGGACACCATCACTTGAAGGTAGATTGACCTGAAACCGAAGATATTGAAAAACGATGGACAACGTGATGTTGTAGTCACGTGACAAGGTTGATTAGATATTTTAGTAATAACCCCTGGCGTCGGGAGATCATTGAAATCCAATGGTTTATGGATGACTGCGTAATAACGGCAGTGTATTTTCTTCCCTATCTCGGAGATATCAAGGATCGAGTAATGGGTATGGTGAATATTCAATCTTAACGCAAGTCAATACAACCCTACAATGTGCTGATGGAAGTACAAAAAACTCTACGCAGAATCAAATCGTGGGTCCAATCGTTCAAACGTTCACCTTCCACCGAACTTGTTAGAGACGCAACCATGAGATATCCGACTTTGGAGCTGATCTGGTTTATTCTTCGGTGACTCCGGGGCCTTTTCAACTCAACGTGAACGAAATTCTGCCTATGACCATCTTCCCTTCGAGGTCCGTTGACGGGTACTGTCCATCATACAACGTCAACGTACAAGCTACAAGATGGCTAATGAGTACCAAAGGCAGAGTGGACCGCCTCGTTGCATACTCACGGCCACGATCATTGGGACAAGCTTGGCGGACGTTCGCGGGTTTCGTCCGTCGGAAGCGCTTATATCCGAACAAAAGCCGTCTCTCGATGATAATGTCGAACTGTTCATTTGCATCAGCAAATGATGGCCTGGGTCCAGGTTTGTCCGTCAACGCTCTTCGAAGTAGCGGAATCTCTGTCGGAAGGGATCAGCTCACCGTCCGTCATTCTCCCAGGCCCAGTGGGTACGCGTTTCGCTTGGCGTCTCGGGGTTGACGGGTCCCTGGTTGTCTACTTTGACGACCGGCGAGACAAATTCGCGTGTCTCTCCACGCACGCGGAGCCGTGCCTTTGGGCAGATCCAATTCATCCATTTCTTCGCAGGCAGTTCATATGCGGTGAATTCTGTGAGGGTGATCAGTTGATCGTGAACATATTATGTTGCTGTCCGGGAGCAGAACGACTACGCACCTGTGAACGAGCGGCTAGTTGGTGAGGCCGCGGTCTGGATTTGGGGGCGGGACGGACTCGGAGTGACAGTCATACTGTGCTCAACGAAGGAATGGTACGAGGGATTTTCTAAAAATCAGTTCATATAAAATTCGGATCCGGCTTTATTCATACAGCAACTTCGCGAACGACTCATGGCCAGGGCACTGCCAGCTTCCAGTGGTAGGCCCGGAGTCAGGGTTTCTGGCCAGCGCCCAAGGCAAACTTCGGTGGCGCTCTCACGTATTGCTACCGCCGCTAGACTGTATGTGGACAGTTGGCTCTCCTATACCAGATACCCGGATCCCGTATGGTTCCTCCGGTTACTGATACAGATCCACGTGCCCCGGATTGATATGCTCCTGTAATTACCTCTTGGGTACTCCTGGTAAGAAATATTAGGTCTACTACATACTGCACGTACAAGCCAAGATCACCGCTCAAACTGCCCTTTACATCACAGTCACGTCTGAGGTTTGTGCAGCTATAAGTCATAATCACGACTTGTATGTAAATGTCATACAATAGAAGATACCCAGGCGTCGCTAAAATAACTATTTTTATCGAGGCTGTAAAACGTAGAAAGTTCGGTGTGACCAAGAAAGTGGCATAATCTGCATCTGTATTACTGTAATGGCGACCATACTACAAGGGATGTGGGGGACGTTACAGTCGAGCTTCTCTCCGGATCGTTGTACCAAACACCCGCTCTGGTCAATAGGTCCGGGCCAGGATCCCCCTTGCTATCGCCCTCTGGCTTTCCCCATAAATTCGGGATGTCCAGGAAGAGAGACCGCCTGAAAAGTTTCTCGTTCCTCGCGGAAGTCACTTTGCTGCAGTCGATGCAGCAATCCTCAATGAGATGTTGTAGTCGTTCTCGTGACGCTTTGTCTTCAAATCCTGTTGTCCCTGTTGTCTCGGAGGGCCAATGTGCGACATGAACGCCATTCTTAACAAAGGTGCCCACTGTCTGCTCCCACCATGTCTCTGCTGCAGATTGGTCCGGCGCTCCGACGACCACAACGACCTGCGGTGCGAGGTCGCCACCATAAGTAAAGTTGAAGTAATCCCATTGGAATTTGACGTTTTGTGGCTTTTCTTCCATTCTTACGCAGAAGATGAGTAGATCTGCGCTACGTTTGACGGCAGTCACCTTGCTGGTCTCTTCGCCCGCACCACCTGGAGTCAGTCCGGGCCCCGGATATACCTGATAGACACGATACATGCGCTCGGGCGTGCGTTTGGTGCTCTTGTTGAATGGAAGCTTGCTTCGTGAGCTGTCGTTTGAGACGGAAACAGGGCTGCGGAAGCTGAACGAATTGACGGAAGGGGAAAGAGTGACAGGGTTCTGGAAGGTGAGCGAGCGTCTCCGGGTCGAACGGCCGGGATTGGCTCGGAACGCCTCACACATGATAATGACAGAGAGACGTGAAGGGTGGGTTTCCCTTGGAAACAATATAGCGCGGATATCTGAATACGCCGATTCGAACCAGCTGCGCTCGGGTGGGTTCCATTGTTGGGCACGGCAGGTGGTGGTGATCATCTCAATGACGGCCGCCCTGGAAGTCTTCTGTCGTTTCAGGAGGAGGGAGCTCTCCACGGGAGACTCGCCAAGCGTCGTCACGCAGGCGTGGTTATCGAAATGCATCTTCAGCGACAAGAACTCGGCCTCGTTCTTGCCCCACCATGTCTCCATATCACCCTCCTGGTTCTCGAGCCCGGTAATCACGATAGTGATGGGGACCTTCTTTCTGCAGATCGCGGAGTAGAAGATGTGGTAATTCGTGAGTAGTGCGGACCGGATACGTGACCCGCGCACACAATACACGAGTAAGTCAATGCCGTTGTTCTTGACTAGTTCACGGAGGAGTTGTTGGAGATACGCCTCCGCCTTGTCTGCGGGAACAGAGCCTTGAGTACCCTCATCTAGCCCTGCCGTATCCCATATAACAAACTGCTGATCGTCCAACTCCAGCAGGTGTTGCTTGTACTCTAGTGTACATCCTTGGGCACCGCTGGAGGTTTCGGAGACCTTTTTTCCTACGAGGAGATTAATGAGAGAACTTTTTCCTACACCGCTCTCTCCGAAGACGACGACGTTCTTCGTCTCCTGCACAGCAGTGAGGACTCCATGCTTGCGATATAATGAAACTCACTCGAGGTAGCCTTGACTCATTAGTGCTATCGCTTTCGTAGATGGTGATGGCCTGAGATACAGTCAATACACGAAGATCATTCGGGAGGAGGCCGTACCTTCTGGGGCTTGAGGATACGATTGAACTCAGAGATATGTTCAAAAGTCATAGTCACGGGCGAGATTAGCTCCAAGTTTAATCTTTGACAGCGTAGTTTGAAGGCGTTTCGGCGCCTGGCACTGTGCTTCCCTGGAGACGGACGGTAGTTTATATCCCATACAGCCTTCACGGATATGTTCTTAACAGGGCCTTGAGGTTGGGGCATGTCGGGACTGGCACTTCCTTTTGACGCTCATCTCGACAGTGTGATGCCTTGCGACACTTTCTCATTCATTCGACGCGTAATGTAAACGCCTCATGGCCACCTATCAGGGGTCCGCTGATGATGAGCTGCGTCATGTGGAGCCCCGTTCCATCGAGATGGTCGTTGCGATCTCAAGGAAAGGGTCAACCTTGGGATAAGGTTAAGCGCTATCGCCACTGGACGCCGACTCCATAGGAAGGCTCATCTCCATCAAAACGCGTGCTGACTCTTCGAAAGATACAAGGGGTCTTCTCACGACAAACTAATGAATTCATTTTCAGAGTCAAAGCCATCGTGCTATCGGAGTTCCACATACGTTGTATTCCCCTCATATTGGGAAGAATCATTCCTCTCTGCCTTGCGGACACCGTAAGAAAGTCGAATACTGGCTCTTGAAACATGCCAGAAACTAGACCTGTTCCTTGAGCACTGGGCGAAACAACCGAAAGGATGATACTGATGAGGACACAAGCGTCAACCGGGAGCCATGCACGTCGGGAGGGGTCAGCGCACAATTCCCATAGCGCTACAGATAAGGCTAGCAAAAAAAGTCTAGTGAGTGCACTTAAATTTTCCTGGTGGACTTCATAAAATTTTCGCGACAGGCCTTGTGGTGTCACACGTGACTGCCCAACATCTTTCGCAATCACCACACTGGTAATAAGAGCACCACAACCAAGCCAGCAGGAGCTCGACCGCTCCCATTCGTTCGCCACCGCGTTCCAACGAAGACGGCGGTGCGCCTTCCCCTTCCATTGTGTCCCCGCGGACCCGACCACCCACCGAGCGGTGACGAAGGGGACGGACGCCGCATCCCACGACGATGACGATGGCAAAGGTGAGAGTGACTCAATGGTGTGCCCGTCACCATGACGACGACAACGGCGGCGGGGTCGGGCGCGACACGACGACATGCGCATGTCGACAATGGCGAGAGGGAGGGCAACGCAGCGGGGGTGTCCGTCATCACAATGATCACGACGGCCATGACACCAGCGAGTACGGTACGACAACCATGACCACGACGATGCGACAATGACAGGGCCATGCGCGACGCAACGGCGCGTGCAGAACGATGACGACGAGGACAAGGGCAACGCAATGACGTGCGCAGGATGACGACGATGACCCCAGAAAGGCCAACACGACTACGACCACGGCGGCGGCAGGTGCGACGCAACGACAGTGAAGCGTAGGTACTAGTAAAGTAGAATTTTACTATGTTGCTGAGTACTCTAATGTCTTTTTTTACTCGCATACATGAGGTGTGAGCAAACAAGAAAAGGAAAAAAAAAAAAAAGGAATTCGGATGGTACTACATAATTGATACAGCAACCTACAGTTCGAGTACTCCGTGCAGTGTCACACAGAATTCAGGGAGCTATCTGTACGTGCTGTAGCATTGTCAACCAAAAATGGGTTTACTGATGAATATCGATGAATAGTGAAGATGTTGCATATTCGATGGCCACCGAATGCGGAGTCGCAAGACTCTATGGTTCGCATAACGATACATGGAGTATGCCTAAAGTACCTAATTGTGACATGGGTGGATAGACATCGTAGATATAAATTATGGTATATGTCAAGTTATACAACATCATGGAGGACGACATTGCCCGTCGTCAATACCTCACCCAAACTCATATGTTAGCTGAAGTCCTTCCAGCGTACTGCCTGTAGAGATGTACTACAAGGTATTAGTACGAGACGGAGTCTGTGACTGAGGTGGAGAGACGTGTCGCGACAGTCTTTTATCTACGCGATTAGGTAATACGGATCTATCCGAGTCCGTTTGCTACAGAATATAACGACAACACTGCCGATCACCTTCTCCAGGATAGTCCCCGTTTTCGCACTGTGCCGACCCTCTCTGAGTAATATATCAAAGCGTTGCTAGCCTTGCCTACGGTCAGGGTATCTTCTTTGCTTGCGTCCCGAAGAGTGAATGTTATTCCGCCCATGACAATCATATCACTATTTCCTGACACTTCTGCAGATATTTCTCCATCGTACAACGGTACATTACATTCTGCGGAGGTTGAGTAGTCAGATGGAGAACAAAAGGAAGTTTTGAGAGACCCCGTGGATGGGGGATACTCATGGTTGTGGGCAGGTAGTTGGTCGATAAAGATGTGTTTTGTTTGGCGGATACGCTTATATCTCAACAAGTACCGTGTCTCAACTTCAAACTTGAATGATTCGCCTGCGAGAATGAATCGTCTGGGTGGATTCGTTCATGAGTGCCAAGACCCAGCCAGGGCGTAACTACTCACCGTTGGTCATCATCTCGAGGCCAATGGACACTCGCGAAGGACGCGCAATCATCCACTTTGATGGAGGACGTAACCGAATCGCAATTTTTTCCGCGCATGCGAAGGCGTATCCTCGGGCAGAACAATCTCAGTCATTTCTTCGCTGGCAGATCATGTGCAGCGAAGTCTAGAGGAACAAGGCTGTCACGTGCCTAGGCAACAGGGAAACTGGGTGGCTTACGTACCTGTGAGTGAGAGACCGAGGGATACAAGTACTGTCATCTTGTGTTTGTACTAAGGAGCCGGCTGGAACGATTTCTGCGAGTATCTTGCCAATTGGGCATCGGTTTATAAAGTGTGCTGGACCTACTCAGTTCCGGTCGCACTTGTCCGGTGAGAGCCAGTGGCCGCCGGGCCGGCGTGCACAGGGACCAAATATAAAGGGAACCCATCATGGAGTGCTATTGACGCCACAGCGTAATCCCTTCCATGGAAGCAAAGCTGTTCGATAACTGTTTGAACTTCATCGTGAAGTTTACGCCCTGGCATCGCCTCAACGGTACCGGACACTACTATTACTAGGGTCGGTGCGTCAACTAGCTTCATTGTCAACGTACCACTGTGCAGCTAAACTGCCTCCCCGGTGAATCTCGATGTCGCACTGAATGGAGCCACAGTGTAGCAGAAGTCGTTTGCCAGGTATTGAAGTCACTCTCATTGCTGTTCATAGTACATGGTGCATGATGGTGTTTCCTTAACGGAACTTATTCAATACCGTTGAGAGATTAACCCGATGGCTTATCGATGATTGGATGCTAATGGCAGTATAGTGTCTTCCTTAGTTCAGAGCGAAGAGATTGAGTAATAATACGGTGGGTATTCAACCTTAACTACAGTGTGCTGACGAGTCACGAAATAATAGGTTCAATCATTTCCCTTCTACCAAGTTGGTTATAGACGTGGCCTTGCCATCCGACCTCAAGACCGCCATCGTTCACTGTAAGTTGTCTTTCGGTGACTCTGGGCCTTTTTCAACCAACGTGAATGAAATTTTGCCCATACCAATCCTCTCTTCGGCTTCAAGCTCCCCTGACGAGTACTGCCCATCATACAGTGTCAAAGTACAACCTACGACAAACTGTTAAGCGCCAAGCGCAAGGTGGGCCACCTCATTGGATACCCACAACCATCATTATCGGGACGAACTTGGTCGATCTTGACGAGTTTTGTTCGCTGGATACGCCGGTACCCGAACAAAGACCATCTTTCAATAATAATTTTGAATTGTTCGTCTGCATCGGCAAACAATGGTCTGGATCCAGGTTCGTACATCAGTCATCCATCAAGTACGGATCACGTCCGAGTATCAACTCACCTTCCATCGTCCTCCCAGGCCCAATAGGTACGTGTTTCGCCTGGGGTCTGGGGGTCGAGAGGTCCTACTTGGACGGCCGGCGAGACGAATTCGTGTGTCTTTCCACGCACGCGGAGCCTCACCTTTGGGCAGATCCACTTCATCCACTTCTTCGCGGGTAGCTCATACGCAGTGAATTCTGTGAAGAGGATCGGTTGATTGTGAGCGTCCTATGTTACTGACTGGGAGCAGAACGGCTACGCACTGGTAAATGAGCGGCCAGTCGGTGTGGCCATGCTGAGATTTTTGGACGGGATAGGCTCTGTTGAGCAAACTAGCTTGGAGGAGTGGCTCAGGTAAACCCACGCTCGACGAGGGAGTGAGGGATTTTTCTGAAAATCGGTTCATATAAGGTTCGGACCCGGCTTTACTCTATGATTCGGCAACGTGAACAGCTCGTGGCTGGAGCACCGGCAAGCCTGCAGTTTGGGTTCTTCGTCGGCGCTTGAGGCAAGCTTCACGCTCCCACAGCTGTGACCGTACGTCGCGTATTGCTGCCGCCGCTAGGCCGTATGTGGACAAGTGAGGGTCTCTCTCCTATGCCAGATACCGGGACCCGGTATTCCCCAATTGTGGATACAAATCACTTTGGGTTAACATGCTGCTGTAGTCACTTCTCAAGTACCCTCCTCCTAGTAATATGGATCTGTTAGGTAGACATGCCAGTTTGTGCGCCAGGGATCACCGCTCAAATTGCTCCTTACATCATATACATATATACGAATCTATGATTGTACAATAACTTCCACAACATGTATGTAAATGACACAATGTCATACAATACACAAAAGGTATCCGCACGTCGCCATGTGAATTGACTATTTTTTACCAAGGCCGTAAAAGTTCCATTTATTGTAACCTAGAGGTACAATCTATGTATTATATTCGTGTCACTCTGGAAGCGATGTAGTGGGAGACGTGGGGAACGCTAGAGCATCTGTAGGGGCCTGCTCTAGAGTGCCATACCAAATGCCTGCTCTGGTCAGCATGTCTGGGTCAAGGCCTGGACCATCCCCTTGGTAATTGTCCTCCGATTTGCCCCATAAGCTCGAGATGTCTAAGAGGAGCGACCGCCTGAACAGTTTCTCGTTCCTTGCAAAAGCCACTTTACCACAGTCGATACAGCGATCCTGAATGAGGCTTTGGAGTTGTTTCCGTGCCGCCTCGTCTTCAAATCCCATTGCTATATTTGCTACATCGGAGGGCCAATATGCGACATCAACGCCGCTCTTGGCAAGTGTGCCCATTGCTTCCTTCCACCATGTTTCCGCCGAGCATTGGTTAGGTGCTCCGACAACCACAACAATTTGCGGCGCAAGATCGCCGCCGTAGGTAGAGTTGAAGTGTTCCCATTGAGATTTGACGTCTCGCGGCTCTGCCTCTTCCATTCTTACGCAAAAGACGAGTAGATTGGCGCCGCGTTTGACAACTGTCGCCTTCTTAATCTCTTCGACCGTACCCTCCGAGGGCGGTGCTGGTTTGGGGCTTGGAGGGACCCGGTAGACGTAATATGGGCGCTCGGTCATGCGTTTGACGCTCTCTTCAAATGGAAGCTTGCTCCGCAAACTGTCGTTCGAGTTCGAAACAGGGTTGCGGAAGATGATGGGGCTGGTAGAGAGGGAGAGTGCGACAGGGTTTTGGAAGGAGATGGATCGACGGCCGGGAGGGTCTTGGAACGTTTCGCACATAATAATGGTGGGTAGACGTGTGGTGCGATTTTCTTTCGAAGGTAACATCGCGCGGACATCTGAATAAGCCGATTCAAACCAGCTGCGCTCAGGTGGTCGCCATTGTCGAGTACGACAGGTGGTAGTGATCATTTTGATAATGACTTCCCTGGAAAACCCCCGGCGTTCCAGGAGGATGGGGTTCTCCACGGGAGACTCGCCAAGCGTCGTCACGCAGGCATGGTTGTCGAAATGCATCTTCAGCGACAAGAACTCGGCCTCGTTCTTGCCCCACCACGTCTCCATGCCACCCTCCTGGTTCTCGAGTCCGGTAATCACGATAGCGATGGGGACCTTCTTTCTGCAGATTGCAGAATAGAAGATGTGGTAATTCGTGAGTAGTGCGGATCGGATGCGCGATCCACGCACACAGTACACGAGTAAGTCGATCCCGTTGCTCTTGGCGAGTTCGTGGAGAAGTTGTTTGAGATACGCCTCTGCCTTGTCTGCGGGAACGGAGCCTTGAGTACCCTCGTCTAACCCTGCCGTGTCCCATATGGAGAACTGTTGATTGTCCAACTCCAGCTGGTGTCGCTTATACTCCAACGTACACCCGAGGGCACCGCTGGAGGTTTCTGAGACCTTTTCGCCTGCAAGGAGATTGATGAGGGAGCTTTTTCCTACACCGCTCTCTCCGAAGACGACGACGTTCTTGGCCTCCTGCAATACGCACTGAGGGCAGGGGGCATATTGCGAGACAATAAAGCTTACTCGAGATGACTCCGGCTCATTGTTTCGGTCGCTTTCGTGAATGACGGGCTAGAAAATAGTCAATATACGGGA
>JBBPTW010000585.1:0-11568 GCA_038094575.1 Phylloporus cf. nigrescens
TCGAAGGAAAAGGGGAAACCCACACGAGGAGGTATACGCAACGTTGTAAACTTGAATGCCCAAGTATTCAAAGACCCATATGAATGAACGAAACCCACTCGTCGAACGATGCACCACTAGCTCGAAGTCGCCCAATAGCATCGTGTAGCGCCTGTGCAGCCTCCCGATAATCCGGCCTTTTACTACCATCTCGAAACAGGTACCCATATACGTCCCTCGCCACAGTAGGTGCAACGCGATCGCTGATGTCCCCTGTCGTACCAATGACTCCCCCGAAACCCGCATATAGCATCGCTGCTGCGATGTGGATTGCCTCGTCGGGAAGACGCTCCCCGACCCCCGCCGTCTGACAAGCCGAGAGGAAGGCAAGACCACCAAAGGGTCGTGACATCGCCATCATATCACGTACCCTCAAGCGGCGTCCATTAGCGAGATAGAACCCACTATCCACTCCATCTTGGATCCCGTGGCAAGCGAAATGCACCCAGTCTGCCTCTGTCATCAGTGTAAGTACTTCTTCGACCGTTCCCACAACAGATTTAACAAGACTGATGCATGTTGGATTTGCGATTGCGTTTTTGATGCATTCCAACTCGGCAGCCACACCCGGAAGAGGCGGTTTACCATCCGAGGGTGGTTGAGGAACAAGGAGAACGCGGAGATTGTCGTGGGGTGCTGAAACGGGAACGTGGGTCGGGGCAAGACTGGTAAGGCTAGGCACATATGACGAAACCACGTAGTCGTATACTTTGTGTCCAGGTTCTGAATACTCCTCGTCCTAGAATCCAGCTGCATGAATAGGAAGATACGAAAACGAGCCAGTCGGACACCAAAAAATGCGTGACAATCCTCCAGGTATCTGTTGAGGAATAAGAGAACGTATTAGCGACAAACCTGGGAACGGCACGTGACGTACGGAGAAAGCTAATGCATTCAGGACAGGTTTGACGACACACCTCCACAAAATGGATAGTGAGATCTCCAAACTGACGCAGTCTGATTTTATGATCATCCCCGCCCTTGCATGGGGAACAAAACGTTTCAATGTGGATCGGAGCCGGACCGATCTCTCGAGGGTGAAATGCGGAAGCGGGACGTGGATTATATGGTCCACGTTAGGTAGAATGACCAGTGCATCGCATCGGCTTTCTGCAGCATTGAGCATGACAACTGGACCGGCATGTGCTGAAGTATGGAGCTGGGAGAATTTTTTCCGGCGGAAGTCCTCGAAGCCTGGCAACTCCCGGATCTCCCGGAGCAATGCATCTCGTTGGATTGCGAGCGCTCGGTGCCTGTCACTCTGTTGTTGCAACGATTCTAACGCACTTATCGAAGTGTTTAGCGGCTGCTCCAGAAGCGCGGACAAGGATTTTTCACGAACAGCGCTAGCATGCTCCAACTCGGCAGACAGTTCTCGGAGTCCACTGGCATGGCCTGGGTGACTAGATGCTAACTCTTCATAATCATGGGAGCTGTGGAGCTCCCCCCAAACGATTGAGCGTCCTTGTTCGACCCACTCCACCGCAGTTTCGGGGAGGCCTGCGTCCAGAGCTGCCGCGGCTGCTTCCTGCACTACATCAACACCTCGGGTAAGTTCGGAGTAACGCTGGGAGAGGGAGAGACCTGTCCATGCCAGTTGCGGAAGGAGGTTGATAGCAGTAGAACACGCGTGGAGCAGAGACCGGTGACGCATATTTCGAGCACACGATATCCATTTCTGTGATGCTTCAAAGCGATCTCGAATTAGTCCGGATGGGTCGGAAGCCGCATGCGAAAATGATGAGATGGCGTTTTCAACATCATGAAGCTCTCTGAGGTGCTCAAAACGGGTCCAGAAAGAGATGCCAAGACTGCCAAGATAGCCAGACTTGTTAGGGTGACCAAGAGGAGTAAGGGAAACCGCCTCTCTGAGGCTCGAGATGGCATTCTCGAGGTCACACAGCTCTCCAAGATGTTTAAACTGAGTTCTGAAAGAGATGCCAAGGTTGCTCAGATGGCTAGGCCGGTTGGGATGATCAAGAGGAGTGAGGTCGACAGCCTCTCTAAAGCTTGAGATTGCGTTGAAAATATCACTAAACTCCCCGAGGCAATCAAAACGGGCCCTGAAGGAGGTGGCAAGGTTGCTGAGATGGCTGGGCCTGCCAGGGTGACCAGCAGGGGTGAGGTCAGCAGCTTCCAAGTGTGCTGAAATAGCGTCCTCGAGATCACCAAGCTCTCTAACGCGCTCAAAACGACCCCTGAGGGAGGTGCCGAGGTTGGTAAGACGGCCTGGTTTGTCGGGATGACCAGGAGGAGTGAGACACACGGCATCTCTGAGCATCGAGATTGCAGCCTCGAGGTCACCAAGCTCTCTGAGACGCTCGAAACGTGTCCTGAGGGAGGTGCCAAGGTTGGTAAGATGGTCAGGTTTGTCGGGATGATCAGGAGGAGTGAGGTCAACAGTGTATCTGAGGCTCGAGATTGCATCCTCGAGGTCACCAAGCTCTCCGAGACATTCAAAACGACACCTGAGGGAGGTGCCAAGGTTGGTAAGATGACCAGGCTTGTCAGGATGATCAGAAGGAGTGAGGTCCACAGCATACCTTGTTGAGAATATCCAGTATTCTCTTTGCTGATTTCTTTCTATTACTGGAATTCTAGGCCTCTTACACTATTCAGATTACTAGACAATCAGTAAGCACCTGACACCATAGATAAGAGCTTCTTTTGCCATTGGGCTCCATTTATATCCTGATCACATGATCTTTCCTTGAAGTTCTATGGACTTCTTCTTATCTACTATATGTAGAATAGTCCAACACAGGTACAATTAAGTTCTTGTAGTATATAAACCTCACCCTTCTACTTGGGCTGAACAAGCAGTCTTAGACTCTTCTATATTCTCAGTCACTCTTAGCTCTAATAAGCTACCCTCCTAAAACCACCCTATATTCTTTTGCTCCAACCATCCATTTCAGTGAGTATCCTTCACTGAACATAATCCTCTCCTGTTTGTGCCATTGGGACATTGACTGTCTCAATATACCTGAGACTTGAGATTGCATTCTTGAGGTCACCAAGCTCTCTGAGACATTCAAAGCAAGTCCTTAAGGAGTTGCTGAGGTTGCTGAGATGGCCAGGCTTGTTGGGATGATCTGAGGGGGTGAGGTCAATAGCATATCTGAGGCTTGAGATTGCATTCTCAAGATCATCAAGCTCCCTGAGACGTTCAAAGCAAGCACTCAAGGAGTTGCTGAGGTTGCTGAGACAGCCAGGTTTGTCAGGATGATCTGAGGGGGTGAAGTCGACAGCATATCTGAGGCTTGAGATTGTGTCCTCAAGATCATCAAGCTCCCTGAGATGTTCAAAGCAAGCCCTTAAGGAGTTGCTGAGGTTGCTGAGATGGCCAGGTTTGTCAGGATGATCTGAGGGGGTAAAGTTGACAGCATATCTGAGGCTTGAGATTGTGTCCTTGAGATTATCAAGCTCCCTGAGATGCTCAAAGCAAGCCCTCAAGGAGTTGCCAAGGTTGCTGAGATGGCCAGGCTTGTTGGGATGATCCAAGGGGATAAGGTTGACAGCATACCTGAGGCTTGAGATTGCATCCTCAAGGTCACCAACCTCTCCAAGGCGCTGAAAATGGGTAATCAAGGACTTGCCCAGGTTGTTGAGATGAACTGGCTTGTTAGAGTGATTCTTAGAAGTAAGGTTGACAGCATCTTTGAGTATTGAGATTGCATCCTTGAGGTCATTCAGCTCCCCAATATGCTGAAAGTGAGTGAAGAAGGAATGGCCAAGGTTGCTCAGATGGGCAGGCTTGTCAGGGTGACTGGGAGGTGTTAGGTTAACTGCATCCTTGAAGATTGAAATAGCCTCCTCCAAGTCAGGCAGTCCCCCAAAATGCCCAAAATAAATAACTAAGGACTTGTCAAAGCTATTAAAATAACCAGGCTTGTTAGGGTGGCTAGGGGAGGTGAGGTTGATAGTGTCTCTGTGTTTTAAGATTGCATCTTCCAAGTCACGGGGCTCTCCAACACACTGAAAACAGGCTCTGAGCAAGTTACTGAGACTATTAAGGCTGGCAGGCTTGTCAGGATGACTAGGAGGAGTGAGGTCAAGAGCTTCTTCAAGTGTCAAAATTGCTTCATCAATGTCACTCAGCTCCCCAAGGTGGTTGAAATGGGTGATTAGGGAGTTTTCGAGGTTGTAGAGATTGGTGGGTCTGTGTGGATAATCATTAGGGGTGAGGAAGATGGTATCCCTGCAGTTAGAGATCGCTTCTTCAAGATCACACAACCCCCCAAGTGGCTGAACTGATACAATAATGCACCACCGAAATTTGCTAGGATAGCACTGTACCAATTATCTGAAACTGGAGTGGATGTGACCAAGTCCTCCAAAAGTATGATTGCTTGTTCCAGGTTGGTTAAGTCACTAGACTGTCTGAAGAGGCCTAACAACTGGATACTCGAATTCCACCAGTCCTGTTCTGTTGTGTGGGAAGCTAGATCTTGCCCCACCAAAGGCTGGTTACCTGGCTGGATGGGACATGCTCTGCATCTGGTAAGTAATTGGAGGATGAATATTTCTGCTCAGTTCTCATGACTTCCTTCTGCAGTGAGCTGGATCACCTCATGCAGCAATTTCTCAGCCAGTTCCCCATCTGTCCCCTCCTTCCACCTCTTGAATTGGTTGAGATGCACCATGGCCAGCTGGGTTAGCATGGCAGGATGGTCTGTGTGGCCTGTAGGCTGGCTATTGAGTGCCTTGCAGTACAAGTCAAGAACCAGAAGAGTATTCTTGTCCTCCATGTAGCAGAGAATAGACTTTGCCATGGCCAGATTTGATAGGGCTATCACACAACTAAGATGGTTTGATGGACAGATGCTGAGTGCTTGCTTGAAGTGGTCAATCATGTGCTCTAGGTTCTGTCTTTCTTCATGCTTTTGAAAATGACAAAGGGATCTGTGGCCTTGGTCTGTTGCATCTTCAAGGGGTTCTGTGGTTGACTACAGATGCACAATTATTGGGAAGGTTTGTGCTAACACAGTGATGTACTAACATAATGGGGGTTGAGGACCCTTGGAAATGGTGGACTGCCACTTTTGCACCCCCATTGTTTGACTTTTACTGCAATGAACATGGAGACATGGTGTTGTCATACTTCGGAAAGAAACAAAATGCTGCCACAGTGTCAATGCAGGCCCTAGCATTTTAATCTATCTCACTTATGAGCTTTTCTTGCACTCTGGTCCAAGAGCCCTTTCACACTGACCATGAGCTTTCATAGCTGCTTGCTGGTGCCCAACATAGGTTAGAATTCAAATGATGCATACACCATCAGATGAACTGTGGCTGACAAGTCAGATGGTCTGCAAATTCATCAAGATCAACTCTAGTTGGGGTAGGGAACATTTGCATTGGGATCAGCCCAATCCATTCAATGGTATCACAATCAATGGATGAAGGTTTCAATTCCATTCTCCATTTGAGGTTCTTGTAGTGCACTGTGATATAAAATTCAGCGGGGATTCGCTTGAGGCCAAGGGCAATATCCATTGCTTTGATACCTACATGGACATCAACTTTTGGCACTGTGTGTAAAACTCAAGTTTTATACTTGTGATAAACATTTTTTCATCATCCACGTGCATTTCAGAGTATGAGAAAGGTCGGGAGCTTCCAAAAAGTGTGAATATGAGCTTCAAGGAGTTAATGATAAGTTGACATAGGAGAAATACTCACCCTTTCTGCAAGTATATGGCACCTGGAGATATTTAAGTGGCCAGTGGCAGTGGAGCAAAGCTAGGATATATGCCTTGCTCAGCACCCATTTCATAGTTTTTTGATAGCACCTCCTGGAGATGGCTTTCATTGGAAAAGTCTGCCAGTTCAAGTAATTCCTATCATTTATACTGAGGTCAGGACATGCATGACCTACTAGTGGCTAATGGCAAACCATCTGGAGCATGTCAATCCAAAACTTATCATGTGCAATTGCAACTTTTGCATGAGGTTCCTGATGTCAAAATTTATTAATCATTGATTACTGTACCAAACCTCATGACTGTGATGTGCATCTTTTTTAGCATATATTGATTGATTAAATCTCCAGGATGAAAAGTCTGTATCAAGAATCTGTCAAGTGTGGTAGACTACAGCTCATTAGATGCACCTGGGTAGCACTTGGTATGTGTTATGCTTTCAATCAGGAAGATTTAGGTGCAGACTTGGACTGAGAGGTTCGATTCAAGATATTTTACATGGCTCTGCAGCAGTGGCATGAGGACCTCTTGTCCCTATGCTCTCGATGGCCCAATCAATTGGTATCCATATATCAATTTGAAACTCAAATGACCAAGACAGCTACATTGGCTCTCCAGTTGTCTGGCAGTGGTCCTGAAATCTCATTTTATTGCATTAGTTCAACCTCTGTTGAGGCTCCCAAAGCAGCATCAGAAGAAGTAGACACTATCCCTGATGCTATCTCTTCACCACATGAAATGCTGTGCAAACTTGAGCCAGAGCAAGTTGTGTTTCTTGATTACCTCATTGACACCCCAGCAAGGTCTGTAGACCTGGATGACAAAGGAGCTGAACAGCCAATCATCCCAGTGGAAATAATGTGGATTCCAACCAAGGTATTTCTACATTTGATGACTCACTATATGAAGTGCCTTTGATAATGTGCCTTGTAACAGAACATAACCCTCAATTTAACCTCAGTTCATACCCATGACCAGACTACACATACTATCTTTTGACCAGTGTTGCAAAATGACAGGGAGTTGCAAAATCATGTCTAGCTTACACAACACAAAACTCCTGACCTTGAGCTAGTGTATCTGGGATGGAGTAGGGTATATGCACCCCCTTGTATTTTTTTTATTAGCAATACTGTGTTCAGTTGTTATGCAGCAATCCATTATCACTGGGAAGTCGAGTATTTTGAAAACAATTGTCAGGGCAGCATGAAGATTGTTCACAAAAAATCAGAAAAAAAATACTTGATAATCTTTAGAGTGTCCCTTATCAGTGTATCACATTTTTAATAGGATATCATTGTTGCAATCAACTACACAGAAGCCAAAAGTTCACCAACACCAAGTGTGACATTGCTCTGTGAATTCAAGCAGAGCAAGCTTATGAATTGATGGCACTCCAGCAGAGTACAGCAGACTCAACCTGCCACACACAAATTAAGCTAATGTCCTGTGAACATCAAAATTGATTTATGTCTGGCTGATGACTCAGCTGGTCAGCTGACTAGCCATTTCTGTCTGACCATTGGTATACCTGGGATGTCCATCAGATGTTTGAAGAGTTCCCACACCCCAAATGGCTGAGTCAGTGGGGTGTGTGAAAAGCACAAAAAAAAAGGCAAACACAGGGCTTGAACACTCGAGTTCCAACTTACAAAGCCAATCAAAATGCATTGCAGACACCACAACCACTTCATCACAAGTCCACACTCAAATAAGTTTCACTAGTTATATATATCTAAGTTGTTCTAGACTTAGAATTATTTCTGCAACTCTGCCTAGTTGATACATAACACAATGGAATATATTCCACTTGATAGGTAGTCTTTGGATGTTTAGAGTTTTGTTATCAATCTATAAAACCTGATAGAGAACAAGAAAAATTGCCTTTAAGTCTAGAAAAACTTATACATATATAACTAGTGAGGCATGGTTGTGTGTGGACTTGTTGGAAAAGTGGTTGTGATGTCTGCTGTGTGTGCTGATTGCCGAAGCTTTAGTGTTTGAGCCCCATATTTACCTTTTTTTGGTGCTCTTTGCATCCCCTGCTGACTTAGCCATTTGGGATGTGGGAACTCTCCAAACGTCTGGTGGATGTCCCAAGTCATCATAGGTCAGACGATATTTACACTAATTTGTGTACACCATCCTTGTATTTGTACAACACCTGAAATATCATTCAAATGTCAAATGATGGAAAATGTCATTCATATAGTTGCCATCTGTTCTTCATCAAGTGCATTGGAGATTGATTTAGTATGCCATGTCACAGTGTGACACCTGGCCCACATGCAGGTGGGAAATTTTGCAACTCCCTATTGATTGCTCTTTCTGAGCCAGCATTACACTGGCGACATCAATTTATTGTTTCAAGTACTTTTTTCTATTGGAATCCTTTTCTTACATGGGTCTCTATAATTCTACATAATTTTTTACTTATGTATGGATGATGATTGTTGACATATTCACAAGTGGTATGCACATTTTGCAACACTGGTCAAAAGATAGTAGTGATGAGCCAGACAGAGTGTGACCCCCACAAGATGATTTTCCTGGCATCACATTTGAACAATGCAAGCTTGCAATATTAGCCAATCCAACTGCTTGTTTTAACAACTGGTGTATTAATGGTTGCATTCCTCTTCTATTTGCAGACATCCAACTGGATCTTGCCTGTCAAATTGCTGTCCTTTCTACTCACAAGCTTTCTCATGTTTGGCACAATGCTACTAATCACAAACTGTGGAGAGCTATCTCAAAGACATGATTCTGGACAAAGAAACTCTGGATCATCCCTATCCACCAACCTGCGCCAGAGAACCATTGGATTGTATGTGTTGCTGACTTTACACACAAAGAGCTTAAGCTCTTTGATAGTCTTGCTCAGCAGAAGGCTTGGGAAACTGATGTCCTAGTAAGTTTCAACACATCCCATATTCAACAGGAATGCTAACTCCCAGGTAGGACATGATGCGATTGATAACCCAACTACTGACAATCATGAAATGCAAGTGTCCCGCCACAGTCTGCCTGGACCACAGTGCTTGGTCAGCTTACCCCACCATAGTAGGTTTGTTAGATAATTTGCTACTTCTTAGCTGACTTCTGAGTCTGTAGGCTCTTCCTGTGCAAACAAATGGGTACGACTGTGGGATCTGGGTCCTAATGACCATAGTAGCTGTATTGCGAGGCTTTGATACCACTGGACTTTAGGAGGAGGCAATAACAGACTTTCGGTATTACCTATATTGCCTTGTGCTCGCACTGCCAAAGTTGTCATAAGATCAATTATAGATTGTGCTGCTCTATTGTATTCAGATCAAAATTTTAATAATTTTCCTACTATATGCGATAGATTACATAGGAGACTACAGACTTACTACTCAAGTAGTACAAGTTTGCATCACGG
This sequence comes from Phylloporus cf. nigrescens, assembly GCA_038094575.1. NCBI lineage: Eukaryota > Fungi > Basidiomycota > Agaricomycetes > Boletales > Boletaceae > Phylloporus > Phylloporus cf. nigrescens. The sequence continues at coordinate 9,151 of JBBPTW010000585.1, forward strand.
CAGGGCACCACTCCTGCTGAGTTGCATCATCATGAAATTCATATACCATGATGGGACACCACTCCTGTAGTGGCCATGACAACATTCAGCTGCAGACACATTGTCCATGGCACTCATGCCATGATGGGGTGCTACTCCTGTGTTGCATTATTATTGTCCAGCCACAGACATGGAGTCTGTGGCATTCGTGCCTTCTTGATTTCATGGTCCTGGCCTTGTCCTGTATGCCAGCCACAGTAAGTGTCAATTTTACCAGAAAAATTGGATCACAACATATCCCACATCGGTCCGCTGGTGGTGATGACTCAGAAAGAGTTGTCCTGCAGTTGTTGACTATGAGAGCTGAGCCAACATCAAGAATGGCTTGGGGATATGATGAGCCACTCACCTGTATTGCTGAAGCCACCAGATGAGCCTGCATGACAACCAGACGGTGTAGGAGCTCAGTGCTCCTTATGTTCGTAGGGGCTTGTACCCAGTCTTTCTAGGTTCCCATAGTGTCCAAGAGTGTCCTTCAAAATGTCCCTTAGTGTCCCATGTCTATCCGCTCGCGATCAAGTACGTATTTGTTTATTCCGGTACCAGACTAACACTGGACTACATATCCGGTATACTATCCGGTCATGCATCCGGTCGCTCGTTCTGCTTTCTACATTTCATTTTTTATTTTGTTTCTCTCTTACTCATATAGACTTATCGACCACTGTACGGACGAATCAGTCTTCGTATGCCTGCATGGTCCGTGAGCTCTTCGTATGTTTATTCTCTCTATTGAGTTCAGGTTATACCTCATCTCACTTCGTATCTTGATACCACCGTCACCGGACTTGAGTTGTCACTTATATTCTAACTTCATATTTTGTTTCTGGATACTGTTGGCAGTTGACTGACGCTGTCACTTTATTCTCATCTGTACCTTACTTAGTCGCAGGATATGCCTGGACTATAAAAATCTTGTACCTTGTTCCAAATCAGAAGGTTTTTGCAACCCATCATTCGTCTCACTAAGTGTCAGACTCTATCGTCGAGTCTTTGTGACGCTTTCCCTCATCGTTTGTCTTTTGTCTTCGTCGCTGTTCGTCCTATCCGCCATATCCGGTCCGCTATCCGGTACTGGAAAATACACATCCGCTTCACTTATGAGTCCGGAATCAACTGGACTTGTCCATTTGCGCTCAGGTCTTCTCGTAGCAACACCTTCTCATTCTACCAACCTTACCAAGGAACCCCTGGGACGAGTCTAACTCACACCCACCACTTTTATCATCACCCAACTTTTTATCATTCTTATAATGGGGTCCCAGATGGTTAGCTCAACCAAGGTGGTGAACTAACTGGGAGGTAAGAAGGTGAGAGCATGTCATGTCAACAATGGTCAAAGAGGAGAGGTGTCAGCGGCTCAGCGCATCATAGGGGACATCGATGACATACCTGGAGAGCCCCTGGACCCACCTCCATTGCCAATTGGCCCAGTCAAATGAACTGTAGATGAATGTGAGCCCTCGAGTGCTAAACTTGATGGGGAGTGGAAGGGATCAGTGAGCTTCAACAAGACACATACCAACAATAAAGTGGATATGTCAGGATCACCTGGGCATGACAGGGCACCAGAGGATGGTTGAGAAAGCTATTAGACACATCAGTATCAACCTAAGAGCGCCAGAGACAAAGGAGAGGAAAGGGAGAGCTCAGATTGAGCTGGACAACTTGGGAGTTTGGGTGGACGTATCAGGATGATATGGATATGTTGAGGGTGATGTAGGACAGCTGGGGAAGCTGTTGAATGCATAAGAACAGAAAGGTGACAGAAGCAGAGGACTTACCCAGGCCAGGTCAAGTGGTCAAACAACTAGAAATGGTCAGGATATCATCTATAATGCAATATCATCACATAACATTTTTGATGAATTCTCTAGCATCGTTCATGAGCTCTGATTAGTTGGACCCCTCACAAAAGAGGGAATTATGCAAGAGACCTTGGTGTAGCTGAAAAGGTCTGCCATTGTAGGAGCTGACTGCTTCTTACGTTTGCAGAAGCCATTTCTGGGTCCTTTCAGCATTCCCTATCATCCTTCAAGATATTCCTCTATGCTCCATGTCAATCTGCTTGTGATCTTAGCCCAGTTAGTCCACTGGTTCAATCCAGTTAGTCCGATATTTAGTCCAGTATTTTCCAGTTTTGAGTCTGGTTTTTCTGCTATTTCTTATTTATCTTCATCTCTTCTACTCATATAAGCTCATGGCATGTTGCTAGAACTAACTTGCCTTCCTTTACATTGCTTCATCTACCGGAATTTAGCCATTTCTTCTAGTTTATATCTTAGCTCACTTGGTTTCCTTGACATGACTTAGACTGTCACATTTATTCTGATTAGATTCTATCTCATTTCATCTCCTTGTTACCATTGACAGTAGCAC
>JBBPTW010000586.1:0-11561 GCA_038094575.1 Phylloporus cf. nigrescens
TTTTTTCTTCATCACAGCCTTTATCCCAGCTCTTTTGAGATGTCTTCTCATAGTCTGGGAAGAGATGAAGTAGTTATTGACATCCTGGAGTGTTTTGACAACCTGGACAGCATTCTCAGCCTTTCCAGTTTCAATAAATCAAATAGCATGTTGCATATTAATGGGAGTAATGATAGATGGGTGATCATCAGAGGACTTGGGTAGGTCAAGACAATGCTTGGAGTGTAGTCTGCTGATAGTGAATTGGTTGAAACCAGTAGACTGAGCAATTTGATGGGTTAAATAACTCAATTGCAAAAGAGAAATGATATAAGCAGTTTGCTTATTGGAAAGGGATTTCATGGTGGTAAAAGTAGAAAATGCGATTATATTTGTATGTATTTACATCATGTTGAACCAACAATTGATCATGTGGTTATTGCTTATATAATCTCTTGGCACAATATATAGTTTTGATATCTCAAAATATCAGACCTGTTAAATGGAATAAACAAGGGTCAGCATGTGGGTAGGAAAGAAACTTGCCCTCACAAAGTAGGGTGATCATAGGAAGGGTAAAAAGAACCCATTCCATGCCACATTCATGATCTGTGAAAGGACATCAAAGTGTAGTTAGGAATATTAGTACATGTATACAGTGTCTGTCAAGCATGTTTTCAAGTTTGACACAGCATTCCATTTGTATATTTTCTATTCTGAGCATAGTAACATCCATGATGAAGATCATGAGAAAAGCAATCAATTCAAATATATCTAATAAGATATCAAGTATGCCAGGAGTTGGCACAGCAAGGAATGTATATCATGCTATATTTGTTCTGGGTTGGTCCAAAGATTTCTGGCCTGAGTAAACCAAATGGCAATGAAAGCTGTGCCAATAGTGATGGCAATAGCTAGACTAATCAATATAACCTGGGAAACATATCAAGAAAAGGCAGAGGTTTTCTTAAGGGACATACTTGGAGCCTGAGTTTTCTGAGAACATAAAAAGAGAAGGTGGTGAACTTAGGGTCTTTGTGAGCATAAGTGTCACTATGGAAGATTTGATCTATGAGACCAAGAAGGATGGCAACAACAGGGCAGGCCTTGAGAGCTTCATGAAAGACAACAAAAATATAATAAGAGAAAAGAAAGACATGTTGAGTCAAGTTGAGACATTGACTTTAATACTTGATGAGTAGTATTTAGTCCACTGTCCAACCAATGTTTTAACTGATGGGTCCTGCTCAGACCATCCAATGTCTGATAGATAAATAATGTGAGTTCACAATGAATATCTCACAAAGATGCTCATCTTTTTTTATTTTCTTGCATTGGCCACTTTCTTCTTGACTGGCATATAGGAACAGTGGTGGAATGTTACCTATGTTGAAAACACTAACCCAGATGGTCTCTTTCCCCATCGCATCATTGACATCAATGGCACCTGGCCATATGCATTTCTAGTCTCACCATAACTTGGTCTTACCCTCTCTATAGGCCACCTTCAATCTCTATTAACATCACCAATTCCTTTCTTATTCACATGACCAACTCACTCAGTGAATCCACTACTCTCCACCATCATGGCATGTTTTTCAACTTGATGAGCTGAATGGACAGCACTACCTTTGTATCTCAATGGTATCTTTATGTTTTATTGTGAAAGAATATTGTGGCTATGACTGGGTGAGTCTTCTCCCTCTCAGAATGATCTGCTTGCTCAAAGGTTTTGCCACACAGATTCATATTAACAGCTTTGATTGGTATGATGACTATGAGCTGGTATACAATGGATCCCACCTTCAATGAGGAAATTGAGAATGAGATAATGAGATGCATTGACCAAGCAGAAGTAAAAAGGCCTTCATTAGCTTGAATAAATGAGCTGAAATAATTTATTGATGTTAGTAGTCAGTAAATGAGCATATGATACCTGATGTCATGACAAGTTATTCAGTAATATTCAGTAGTGTTATTTCACAGCCACACATGGTTATTTCAATGCAACCAATGTCATTGCTCATACCTATCATTTGTAATAATGGAATTGGTTTCTCAAAGATTGAATATGAATAAAATATATGCAACTATACATTGACCCCAACATACTTGCTCAGTTTTATGGGCGACTCTGATCCTTCATTGTAAGTCTCATCTCAAGTGAACTGTGCCTTACCAGCTTATTCCATCTTAATGCATTCCTGACTATGATCACAACACATGGTCCTACTGCCCAAGTGACACATGGTGGCCCATCAATTCCTGCCAAGCCTGGAAATCTTGTGTCAAAACATGGCATCAAGGACCTCAATTTCTTCATCAGCAATGAAGCAAACTATCTTCAAGTACCTCTGTGCTAAATTATAAGATCACTACTTTCTCCTGGTCAGTTCACACTGCCTGAAATAAGTTGTCGAGCATATGAAATGATGGATTGATGCTGATTTGGACATGGTTAGATAGAGCTGCTGCTCAATGCTCCAGAAAACAGGAAACAAACAGTCGAGATCTTTTTTAAGCACTCAATATCAAGGATCTTTATATCACTGTGCAGGCCATCCTCACACTTGCCATATCCTGGTTATCTAATAAGGTCACAGATCAGACCTTGACTGGCACAGTTATCAACTTGGGCAATGGCATCACCCATATCATTCCTTACATGGAAGGCTACATGATCAGAATTGCCATCAAGCATACTCCCATTGCTGGACATGATATCATATAGTTCATGCTCAATCTATTGTGAGGGCATGGGAAGTTGAGTAGGAGCATAGTAGCCTTAGAGGATTATATACACATTGTGTTCAAAGTCAAGGAGAATTATAGCTATATTCATTAAGATATCATTGAGTTTAGAAAGTATAATGTGAAGCTATACAAGTACTTTGAGAGATATGATGGCAAACACAGTGTGACTAGAAAGGTGTGTTGAGTTTTGGCAGATGTTATCTTGACTGATCTGGCTTTGCATAGAAATATTCCATCAACATTGATTATGAGCATTTTCTTGCCCCTGAAATCTTCTTTAATTCAGAAATATACTTATTTGACTTTTTAATGCCATTGTCTGAAATTGTTGACAATGTGATATAGTCATTGCCTATTAATAAGGATTATACAATGTGAGCATTACTATCTTTGTAGATAGCACACATTGAGCCCATGCACAGAACATTGTTTTATCAGGCAATTTTACAATGTTCCAGCACTTTGGTCAATGACTCAAATGAGACCTCAAATAGTTGGTCAATTGTCAGCTCAAAGCAAGCATAATCACTAGCAGCAGCACCCAAAAGGTAAGATTTACAAGGATGATCCACTGAAAGCATTGACACATCATGTTCCAGTCTTCTGGGGTTGAAGTCAAAGTCATTTTACACAAGTGCCAAGGGTAAGAGGTTTGTTATAATTGTCACAGATCTGTAAGGCTTATTGTTTCCCTTTCCCTTGCATAGGTATGTGGTCTGGTTTGGAGGCTCACTCTTGGCATTCTTGGTAAGATGGGCTTCTAATTCTATTACCTGGGATTAATGGTTGTATAGCCCAAGTTTTACACATCATGTCATATGAAAGTGCAGTGTGATGAAATTGGGCCTAGTATCTGTAGGTAATACCAGATTTTTGATAGTACAACATAGAATCCAATGCTTTGGATGGAGTGGGTGGATAAAATGCTGGTGCTGATTTATTCTCACTTTTAAGGATTCTATCTGGCTGCTATTAGCTTATTCCTCAGAATGCCAAGAATGTTTCCAGCATTGGATAGTTCATTTATAAACATGAGTGCACTAGAAATTAAAAGTGAAACCACCATAGGCCAGCAACACTTGCAACTCATAGGCTTTCCTGACCAGGCAATTTCCAAGATCAAAAGTTGTTTGGATTTGGGATCATTTCAGGGGACTTTTAGATTAACATCAACCACATTAATACAAAACCATATGACATTGCTGAGGTGATGATAAATCAACAATCTGGAGCACACTCCTGTTCTATGTCTCCTGAATGACATGTACAGGAGATCCATGCTATTTTCAAAACTCCAAACAGGGTCAAAGGCCCAAGTGCCTGCCAGGGTGTTCACAAGGCCTTCATGGAGAATCTTGTTTCTATAGTCAGGAAGTTTCTAATCACCCAATTTCAGATAGTAGATAGTGAATAGATGCTATAAAGAAAAAATGGGTTATGGTCAAGTCATCTGTCAAGTTCAAGATCTCACATATTGATACCTGTTGGTATCAGCAAACCTGACATTGCAATCATGACACTTAGGATAATTGAAGAAAAGTTTGATATAATTTTGCAAGACATCTGAAGCATTGAAGGGCCATGCTGCATGATCTGCATCAAGGGAAAATCAATGATAGATCATCTCACTTATGTCTATGTTATCAAATTGGTCTCTGAAGCTGATGCTGCATTTCTCACATTTGGGATGCTTATGTGAATGCAAGTAATGGATGGTTAATTCTTCCTGGTTGAACAGTTTGCCTTCACACACATATCACAAGTGATATGTGTGTGAGCCTCCTCAGCATGCTGCAAATTCCAGCATGTGATCTTATTGTAATCTCAGCAAGTGAGACACTTACAGCAATATACACACTGTCATTCTCAAATCTAGGATGGCATTTCTTACAATAAGGGTAGACATCACTCATACCTCATACCATCATTCTCCACCACTCATATTGAGGAGTTCACCCACAGGATCTAGATAAGTCATTTCCCACCCACCCCCTAGCTCTGCTGGCTAATGTATTGTTTGATTTTCAGCACAGATGTTCAATAGAGGAGCATGGAAAAGTTCATGTTGACAGTTATTCCAAATCCTGATATATTGATAACAAGGGGTTGCACATGCAATTCTCACCAGTTTATGCATTCAAGAGTTCTGGTTACAAATCTATGTAGATGGCTACTTGTCTTTGCATAAGTAATCTCTATATCTTTGCAGATGGTGGAGTTACTGGACCAAGGGAAATAGACATTCATTGACCTTGGAGATCTTGGCATCATCATGAATGGGTCATCGCTGTGGTCCAACACATGAGATTTCTTCCCACAGATCCTAGTTGATGTTGAATGCTAACATGCTGACATGCCAGTTAGGACTTCTTTCCCAACATGGATTCTCAGACTGTTCAGCTCACTCTCAGTCTATATCATGTTCAACTTCTTTTGGCAAGCATCTGACACCTACCCAAGGCAACCAGCCTTGTGCAGTACCTGCAAGCAGGCTGCACTATCTGCAGATGTCAGCTCCTTATTAACCTCACCACAGTCTCCAAGTTCCTTGATGACTACATACCTCCTGCAGTCATATGTTGGTGACATTGACATGGTGAATAGTGTCATTGATAGGGAGTTATTGGACATGCTGAGAGAATGTGAAGTACCCTGTGATGATAATGTGGACATGTCAGGTATTGATGATCCAGTCAGTCAAGAGCTGTTAAGCTTGGTAGAAGATTCTAAGAAGGAATCTGCTAAAGGCCTGGTTTTGAAACTTGATGTATTGTCTTGCAGTATCAGAAGGTTATTCTTTGTTAGCTAACTTCCTATAACTAACATGGTAGTTACTGATGATATGATTGACCAGGAACTATGGAGCTTGGTGGAAGAAGACTCTGAATCTGAGTCTTCCAATAGCCTAGTTTAGCTGGGAGGTATGGCAGCCAACCTGGTTACTGGACAACCTTCTTGTCCATGAGGAGGGACAAAGCTTCAAACATGTAGATAGGTTATGGTACCTACTCTGGATGGAAGATCATATAGGCTTCAATTTGTCAAAGCAGCCAACATTTCCCCCTCTGAAAACCAAACTACTTACTCATTCATTGCTATGCTTGCTGGTGGAAACCCCAAAAATGCCACTCTGTGGGCTGAAGAACTGAGAGTAGGTATGGTTGAGTGGCAACAGGCCATTGGTAACTCTTTTCCTGCCATGGTCCAGCACTATCAAAGTAACACCTTGAGCAATCTTGCTATCATGCTAGGCCATATTCAATTAGTAATGAAATGTCAGAGGTGCACTGTTTCATGTTGACTGTTGATAATGTATACTTAACTACCTTCCAGCCTCATTACTACTACAGACCTTTGAAATATCAATGACATCTTCTACAGCAAGGTCTACAAGCTAAGAAATAGCCCATTGCACTTGACATTCTACCAATGGGTTCAAGTGGAACATGAGTTCACTTATCTCACAAACAGTGGAACATTTTATCTACTGCTTCTAGTTGTAGTAATGGACCTACAAGCTGTAGCAGCTGGGCTAGATGCCCAGGTATCTTGGGAGGTGGGGAAGATGTTATGGGATCCATTAACATGTAGTAAGCCTCAGCTCTTTTACCTTCATAGGGTTTGACTCATGGCCTCAACTTGTTTGGGAATAAAGTTTATTGAAAGGGCATAGTGCTCCTTTTTTTGGACCAGAGCTAATATGAGGCTAATTGTGACTGCAAAGTATGCAAGGCAGGGTAATAAATTGTGATCACATCACTGTTTGCATTGCCATTAATCTACCACCATTGCTTATGGTTAACTGCAAACCTCTAGACTAAAATTCCATCTTGTTTCTTCATTCATCCAAAGTAAGTGAAACTCACATAAAACAGAGTTTGAAAAGGAGTCTAACCTGTATGCATTCTTTAAGTTAGAGTTCAGAATAGGGTCTAACCCAGTTTGTTGCAGAAAGCACTTGGTAGCTTAGCTGTATTTGGCTGTGATCACACATGCAAAGTTCTCCACCCCTGCTATCCCACTTTTGATCTGCAGCCCATTGTCCCTAGCTGCTCTCTCTCTTTTGCTGCTTCCCTGACTCTCACATCTCTGAGGAGATAGATGTAGATCCATACCAGAGAGAAAAAAAGAACAGAATGGATAGTAAAGTAGTAGAAAAGGCCACAATGATAGGTAGAGACAATGGTCTACTACCATTACACTATAGCAATAAAATCTTTGACTGTGCCACATAATGTTGAGGTTACTTAGGCTTACTTAAGCAGAGACTTTGAATACTTCTGACACTTCTCCAGACTGTGATACCTACCAAGAAGGCTTTTTAATTATTACACCATGCCTTTCTCCATGGTACTATCTTACATGAAGTGTCTTATTATATGATGATAGAACTTAAGGGATCACAACTACTTCTACAAGCCATGCTTGAACAGTATTCTGATCCTCAAGTCTTTGGACTAAGACAGTTCTTGACTAAAATTGGATTTGGGAATTATCTGTAAATATGTTACAATTGATACTTAAAAGCCATATAAATGGTTCAATATGATCTACACCAATTACAACACATTACTGAAACTCAAATTAGCTCAAAGAAAGTCACTTAAAGTACTAAATGGTCATTTACTAAGATATGCTATTTGATTACCATAAATTTGTACCTTAGTAGCTGACTGTAAAGCAGCTCTAAGAGCTGGAAACCTATACAGAATCCACAGTAGTATGAAATATAATCATTCTATATAGTTTATATTAAATAGACTATTGAATTGCTAATAGTATTATATTAACAATAATAAAGATATCAAGCAATGAAATAAAAGTACTAGAATTGATGGTTCATAAATATACTACAAAGGCTAGAATATCATTCTAGGTGAGAATTATACATTGTATGAGCATGTTCAACATACATTTGTGGTGATAGAGTAGGTAGCCATTACTAGACATAAAGTAAACAAAATTGATTGATTAGTATTAAGATACTATATATGGAAATACATAAGTGTGTGAACTTTTTTGAAACTCAGACACAATATATATATATATATCTTTGTTTCTAGAATCAAACAAGAGCAATTATTACAATAAGTTCCTTGTAATGAAATGGCCATATCTTCACAGCCACTAATCCAAATCACATGACCTAGGGGCCAATTTGTAGCCAAGAATGACTACTATATTTGATTACACCAAAGTGAATGCTAATTTCCACAGGTGGTTGGAGTGATAATAAGCTTAATAAAAACTTGAAAAGGGGTTTTGCCTAGATAACAGGTCTGTAAGACAAATGAATGTGAAATGTGTTAACTAAAAGAAAACTAGGTGGAAGAGAAACTAAGAATTAGAATTTCTATGAAAATATCTTCTATAGGAGAAAGATATGGGGGAAAAAAAGAAGACTCTCTAGAGTAAGAGAGATAATCTCAAAAGATCTAAAGGAAAAGATCCAGAAGAATATTTCTTAAGTCCTTAGTTGACTAGACTCTTATTGGCCAGTTGAGCTCTTTGTGATCAAAAATGAACTTTCTTTTTTCTCTACTATATTAATAATCTTATATACTATAGTATAGGGGACTATGCTATAACTTTACCACTTCCCTGAGATTTTCATTTGAAAACCTACGTAGTCAACTTAACATGACTTCTTATCATTAGTTTTTTTGATGACAAGTTATTTCTTATATATAACTCTTTGTAACTCTAGTAGGCTCTGGAAGATAGTCATTTGAGCTATGCTTTCTGATATAAGGGCAGTGACATTGCCATTCACTAGTTCCAAAGTAAGTATAAGTAATTTATAACAATAAGGCTATGATTATTTAAATTGAAGTAAGCAAGTCATATAATAAAGGATCTTAATCATATGATGCCACAATAGGAGTTGGGTGGCTGTGCACCTACAGGGTTCTAAGACATAAACAAAAACTTACCAAGAAATATTAATATTGATAAGAAAAAATATAGAAAAAAGATAAAGCTATATTTTAAAAAGCTAAAGAGTGGTGAATCTGAGAGATTAAGAGTAGGTAGACTTTTCTGAGAATAGAAACAATAGACAACTAGGTGAGCAAAAGCTAGAAAATAAGAGTAAACAATAGATAAGGTAGCATAGATATGATTTGATAAAATATCTGGTCTGACTTAGTATAATATCATTTTTATGTGAGTCATTGATTATATTAACTTCTATCACTTCATTAAATGGCTTGTCAAAAGAAGATGGCCTATGTAGTAAAGATATGCTACAACAGAATATAGAATATGAGATCTAATGGCTGCTAATAAATATCTAAACAGAATAACAAGAGTAAGATAAGATAGAATTATATAATAAGAGAGAAGAAGGACAATAATAAAAAGAACAACAGTTTTTAAAATAACCTGATATGGTTCTTAGATATAAGAGACATATATAAAAAGTGCAGTTAATTTAACAACAATCAAGTTAATAGCAATAAAAGCAAGATTTATAATATTTGAGATACTAATCTTTATTGTATTTATATAGGTTGTAAAGTGATTGGATATAATATTTGAACATGTTATAATTATAAACCATTGTAGAAATAATTGAACTATAAAAAAAAACAATGCTATATAAGTAAAAGTAGAATATCATATTAGTATATTATATTAATAAATAATAATAATGAATGAAATTCAACATGTATGTAAGCATTTTAAACTCAAGGATAATATTTAAATATATATTATTAAATAAATATGCAAACATAGTCAAGTATTTATTATTTTAACTATCAACTATAAAATAATAATAATGCTAATATAAGTGTTTTAATAACATATTACTTTCTTCTATTCTACAATTATTTGATCTTATTTGATTCTTATTTTTTACTATTAATTACTTTTTTAAGTCACTATAGTTAAGTTCTATAATATGATGCATTTAAAAGTAGAATATAACTGACCTAATTCATTTGTTTGAGCAATGAATTAACAGAATACCAGCAATAACATAGTTAAAGGCATTACTTTCTACTATTGCTAAAATACCTCAAATTCAAAGAGCTAGGATAAAAGTAGAGATGAAGATATTCTTGATTTTTAAAAGATGAAGTGAAAACTATCAGAAAAGCTCCATAGAATATCTTTGTGAATAAAATAAAATAAATAAATGATAATATTAGAGTAATTATGAAAAAACAGTAGTGGAAATCTATAAATTCAAGAATAAATTGTATTTCCTTAACTTTGTAAAACATAAGTCAGTTCTATATGGCATAAACTTTCTTTAGAGATATTATAAGTCTGAAGAAGAAGAGCTAATAATTGAGATATTTGATAGTATTAGTGTGAAATTCACACTTCTTAGACTTAACATAAAGTTAGTGTTTATAAATGTAGTAAGATACCTTATAAACATATTTCTTGTGGGAAGCCTTGTTCTTGAATTAGACAAGAATATTGTCAAGATAGATAATCATACAAACATTTAATAGATTAGTAAAGATAGTTTCACAAACTGCTGGAATATGTACTACTGAAGCATTGATAAGTTCAAAAAGTATAACAAGCCATTCATAGAAGTCATAGTATATCTAGAAGGAGATCTTCCATTTGTTGCCCTTGGCAATTCAGGCTAGATGATATGCATATGGAGATTAATCATGGTATAGATCTAGATCTTAGTATAGCTAGATAGATATATCTAAAAGATCAGGAATATAGAATAGAAAGTCTTTTTTTATAATCTTATTGAGTCTTAAGAAGTTAATAAAAAAATATAGTAAACTACCCTTGTAAATAAAAAGAACTAAAGTAGCATAAATGGAGAAAAGACAGATGTAGCTATTAGCTAGATGTTTGTCAAGGAATGTCCAGAGCAACTCAAGCTCAGAGATGGAGAGAAAATAGATAGTATCCAATAGAGAAGAAATATCCTTTTTCAAGTTAATCTTAAGGTCATATTTATAGTATAAAGTGAATTTGAATGCTTTGATCTTGCTAAACATATCTGTGAAATTATATTAGTTCTCAGAGGCTTCAAAAAGGTTAACTAACTTAGATTTGAAGAAGATATAAAGATTACTCTTCTAAGCCCAGAGTTGTAGACTGAATTGCACAAGGCCCTTGATATGACAAGCCAGTTCAAATGTAGATGTGCTAATTATTACAATAGATAGAGCCTTAGTTGTTTGTAATGTATGATAATATATAATATTAAAAATGAAAAGGAATAAGTATAGGTATAAATAAAAATATATTGTTAAGTCCAGCCATTCCAGCATAGATCCCAAGGAGTTAATACTAGAGTTTGGTTGAGCAGAGTAATAGAGTAAAAAGTTTATGGATTTGATAAGGATATTTGATACAAGATTTATATGTTGTACCTCTTGTACTTACAATTCTCAGAGATTAGAGATAGATTAAGTTAAGAGACTTGAGAATGGAGTAGAATAGAGAAAACTAGATTGATATTTAAATTAAAGATTTATTGTGAAGTATAAAAGATTTTTATACTATAAAGTAGAATTAGATTTATAAGCAAGATGGAGTATAATTATAGAAAATGGAGAAACTAATTAAGACAGATTTCAGATGCTAGATCTATACTTTATACTCATAGTATAGAATAAATAAAGAATACTAAGACATGAATCTATTATAAATAAAGATAAGATAAGATAGAGAGTATTATTGCACTTGGCCTGAATAAGGATGAGCATAGCCTTTATAGAGGTTTCAAGGGTCAAGAATTCAAGGAAAGTGTCCACTCAGTGATAGAACAAAGACCAATAGAGTTTCTAAAGGTCAGCCAGAGGTTTAAGGTAAGCATTTACTCAAGTGTAGAACAATAACAC
>JBBPTW010000587.1:0-11552 GCA_038094575.1 Phylloporus cf. nigrescens
TCATCCTTCAGGACAAAATTCCTCGCTATACCTATCCGTTTATTGACGACCTACCAGTGAAATCTGTTACCACCCGGTATCAGAGACCGGATGGCTCATACGAGACCATTCCCAGTAATCTGGAAATTCGCCGCTTCATTTGGGAGCACCTCAAGATCGTTCATCGCATTATCCAGCGCCTTGAAAACGTTGGAGTGACCGTCTCTGCCAAGAAGTTTGTTCTAGCTGCACCGGATGTCACTGTGGTCGGACACAAGTGTACAGCGGATGGCCGGATCCCCCACAAAAACAAAGTACAGAAAATCTGTGACTGGCCAGAGTGCGAAACCCTCACTCATGTGTGCGGATTTCTAGGTGTGTGCGGTGTACTCCGCATTTTTATTAAAGATTTCGCTTCTATTGCTCATCCCCTCATACATCTCACTCAAAAGGGTGTCCCCTTCGAATGGGGCGAGGAACAAAAATATTCTATGCAGCATCTAAAGGATGCTATCTGTACCTCTCCCGCCCTCCAGCGCTTGGATTATGAATCCGGTCGTGAGGTGATCCTAGCTGTTGACACATCCGTAGTTGCAGTCGGATTCATCCTTTCTCAAGAAGGTGATGATGGGAAGTGGTATCCAAATCGCTTTGGCTCACTCAGCCTCACCGAGGTCGAAAGCCGTTATTCCCAAGCCAAACTAGAGCTTTATGGACTTTTTCGTGCTCTTCGTGCTGTCCGGATATTCATCTTTGGTGTCGCTAACTTCACAGTGGAAATGGATGCAAAGTTTGTGAAGGGTATGATAAACAACCCAGATCTACAACCCAATGCGACCATCAATAGATGGATTGCTGGCATTCTGCTCTTTCATTTTCGTCTCATTCATGTTCCTGCTACCCAGCATACCAGGGCGGATGGCCTTTCCTGGCGTCCAGTCTCGGGTGACGACCCTCTGGAGGAGGATGACTTCAAGGGTTGGCTAGATAACACCTATTCCTTCTCGATTTCACTTCTTAATGAATGTAGTCCTGCCTTTCCAGGCATCGCTCACTTCTCTAGATATTCTGCCGGGCCTACTTGCCACATACATGGATTGTCTATCCTGCTTAACACAGCACTGGTACCGGACTCTCCGACCCCGGTTATCCCAAGATCTTCGAAAGCTCTAATTAAAGAGTCCTGGATTGCTTGTATCCGGTTATTCCTCAAGACTCGCATTCGACCTCCTGATATCGCCAACTCCAACTACCAATCTTTCATCAATTCTGTCACTCATTTCTTCTTACTGGGAGACACTCTGTACCGTCGAGAACCCCATGGCCGTCATCAGTTGGTTGTTCCGGTAGAACACCGTTACGGACTCATTCAGGAGGTTCATGATAACCTCAGGCACAAAGGTGTCTTTTCTGTCCAGACTTGGTTGCTCCTCCACTTCTGGTGGCCCATGTTAATTGACGACGTCAAATGGTACATCAAGACTTGTCACGAATGTCAAATCCGGCAAACAAAAAATTCACATTCCGCCCACTGTTCCGGTCGTGGGTGGACTCTTTCGAAAGGTCCACATTGATACTATGGTTATGCCCAAATCCGGTAGTTACCGGTATATTGTTCAAGCTCGCTGTGCTCTGACAGCTTATCCGGAATGGAGAATGCTGTGCTCAGAGAATGCAGCTGCTATTGCATCCTTCATTTTCGAAGACATCCTTTGTCGTTGGGGTGTCATCTCTGAATTGGTTACTGACAATGGTTCGCCTTTCATTCAAGCACTAAATACTCTATCCGACCGGTATGGTATCCAGCATATCCGGATATCCCCCTATAACTCTCAGGTGAACGGCGTGGTTGAACGGTGTCATTTCGATGTCCGGGAGGCCATTGTTAAAAGTTCCCTGGGAGGGGAGATTCGCTGGCCGCTGACAGCTCACTCCGTTTTTTGGGCAGAGTGTGTTACTATTCTGAAGTCGACCAGACTCTCTCCGTACTTCATGGTGCACGGAGTCGAGCCCCTTTTTCCTTTTGACCTGGTGGAGGCCACATTTCTTGTTCTGGCTCCTGATTCTGACAAAGTTTCTAGTTCAGACCTGATTGCTTGGAGAGCCTCACAGCTCCAAAAGCGTCAGGAAGATATCAAGTCTATGCGCAAAAAAGTCTTCGCACTACAGTTCGCATCCTTGAAGCAATTCAAGGCGCACTTCAAAAACCGAATCCAAGACTATGAGTTCCATCCTGGCGATCTCGTCTTGGTCCAGAATACCCGGATAGAGAAAGAGTTAAACCGGAAGACAAAACCACGCTACTTGGGTCCAATGGTGGTTCTTCGAAGGACTACTGGAGGATCTTACTCGCTGGCAGAGTTGGATGGCACCATCTCTAGGTTGAGGTATGCGGCATTTTGATTGCTACCTTACTTTACAAGGACGAAGATCACGATTCCGGTATCTGGTCTCACCGGATTAAGCGATACGGAGGTGGATGACTTCGAGGCAGAAGATGATGTCGAGTACGATGAGGAAGATGAGGAAGCAGTCTCTCGAGACTAGCCTTCCTTCACATAAAACAACGATACCCAATTTCTTTTGCTATGTACCTGCTTCCATTCCGGGTTTCGTCCAGTGACTTCCGCTTTATCCCAGGTTTTGTCCGGTGTCTCTCCCAAAAACAAAACAAAATGCTAAAGAAACATAACAGACACTCATACGATAGTATCTCTTGTCTCTTATCATCAAAAGACTAAAACTATAAATGATGAAAACAAACAGAATACAGGAATCACTTTCACTTCGTTGAAGAGCTCTTACTTCATTCGCTTGCGCAGACGTAGAACGCGCACTTTGCTTTTGGCCCAGCTTCAATCCGGTATCGACCGGAACTGGACTCTTACTATCCGGCAGGGGAAGAGGTTGAAAGATAAACGAAGAAGACAAATCGAGTGGAATCTCGTCACTTGGTGTTGTGTCTTAAACATTCTTTTCTGGACTTATTTCATTTCTCCCTTTTTACTTAGGATCTGGGCGGTTTGGACACGGACACGGACACGGATGACTATTGCTACACCACGGACGGTACAAGTACGTTACATTGGGACGGCGCGACGATGACTATCTACGGCCCACCACCATCAATCCTCTGCTCCCAAGTCCGCCGGATATGCACCATCTCCGCCAGCGTGCCAGCCATCTTGGCACCCGCTTCCGCCATCTGCAACTCCATCCTTTTGAAGTCGGCCTGCCATTGGAGCATGTCGGCCTCCAATCGCGTGATAGCAAGGAGGCCTTGCTCCCATGGCGTCGCCTGCCTGTATTTGTGCGCGACGGCATGCTTGACCAGCTGCTTCTTGCGCAGTGCCTTCTTCACCGGCTCATCGTCAGAGTCTTGGACGATGATCGGTTCGTCGTCGTCTTCTGGCGTGGGCGTTGCTAGGCGCCTCAGTTTCGATGGGCACACTGTCAACTTGTTAGCGCTGCCAATAATTCAATACCCAGTCCACTTACCCGGTGCTTTCCCCTTGCCCTTTACTTCTTTCTGGTCTGCCCGGTTGCACCCCTGCAACTTGTCGCACTTCTCCTTGAGGCGTCTGCACCATAGGCAGGTGCGGTTGGGAGGGCCTTTGCAAATTGCGACTGCCTTGGCACACTTGACGCACGGGTCGATGTGCCGGATGGTTCCCGAGTGGTCGGTTGGCTTCATCTTTGCCGGACCTTCATCTTCCTCGTCCTCGTCATCATTACCCTCGTCGTCGTCCTCAACAACAGGGCGAGCGTGCTATTCATATCAGTTAGTATTCTACTGGAGATGAGTCCAGAGACCACGCACCTTGTTCCAGACTGGACGAGACGGTCCAGCCCCCGAGCCTTCAGCGGTCGTCGCTGCCCTTGGAAGAGCCCTCATGATGACGACCGCCTTTTGGCTGATTGACTTCTCCACCGTCGCCGTGGCATTGACTGGCGAGGCGGTTTGCGCCTTTTCCCGTTCTTTCTCCTCCGTTTGTCGATGCGCCTTGTCTTCCTCTGCCTGGCAACAGCAAGCTGCAACTTCTTCACGCCATCTGGACGCCATCTCCTTGACCTCTTGCATACTAGTGACGACTAGCCCTTCAATGCAAGCTTCCGCCCCGACATCCCGTGCCTGGCGCAGGAGAACCTGTACTTCGTTCTGGGAACCGGATCAGTGAACCGGATGCGTGCGAGGACTTCAACCACATACCAATACCTGATCCCACTCCACCAACCACATCTCTTGCTCCTTGTGGAGCATCTCATTGTCGTCCAGAATCGAAAGGGCGACGTCGCAAAGCCGTCCGCTGGCAATTTTGAGGGAAACCACGGCCTGGGCACACGCCGAGTTCAGATCTTCTTGGGAGTTGAGGGCGAGGATTTCGTCGATGGTGGAGTTGGTGGACATGGTGGTGAGAAGAGAAGAAGTGTAAGAGAGAGAAATAAGAGAGATGGGACGCGATGCATTGAGGTGAAACTCCACTGGCATTGTCGTGTTTCAAGGTCCGCCCTCAATACCCGGTCACGTGACTGACTGGGGACAGTCAGATTCTAAGTCCTCTGCGGATGTAGGAGCTTAGTGCTCCTTACATTCATAGGGGCTTGTCCCCTGTCTTTCTAGGTTCCCATAGTGTTCAAGAGTGTCCTTTAAAAACATCCCTTAGTGTCCCACGTCTATCCGCTCGCGATCAAGTACGTATTTGTTTATTCCGGTACCGGACTAACACCGGACCATGTATCTGGTATACTATCCAGTCATGCATCCAGTCACTCGTTCTGCTTTCTACGTTTTATTTTTATTTTGTTTCTCTCTTACTTATATAGACTTATTGACCACCGTACGGACTAATCAGTCTTCGTATGCCCACATGGTCCATGAGCTCTTCATACATTTATTCTCTCTATTGAGTTCAGGTCATATCTCATCTCACTTCGTACCTTGATGCCACCGTCACCGGACTCGAGCTGTCACTTATATTCTAACTTCATATTTCATTTCTTGATACTGTTGGCAGTTGACTGATGCTGTCACTTTATTCTCATCTGTACCTTACTTAGTCGCAGGGTATGCCCGGACTATAAAAATCTTGTACCTTGTTCCAAATGGAGAGGTTTTTGCACCCCATCGTTCGTCTCACTAAGTGTCAGACTCTATCGTCGAGTCTTCGTGACGCTTTCCCTCATTGTTTGTCTTTTGTCTTCATCGCTGTTCTTCCTATCTGCCATATCCGGTATGCTATCCAGTACCGGAAACTACACATCCACTTCACTTACAAGTCCGGAATCGACCGGACTTGTCTATTTGCGCTCAGGTCTTCTCATAGCAACACCTTCTCACCTTACCAACCTTACCAAGGAACCCCTGGGACGAGTCTAACTCACACCCACCACTTTTATCATCACCCAACTTTTTATCTTTCTTATAATGAGTAGCAGGTAATGGTACGTCACAATGCTCTCTTCAGTCATCAATATACTTACAAAGCTTTTCCAGAGTCACACCGACTCTGCTTCCTTCACGCATGGAAATGTATCTATCCATGTGCTTGCTCTCTCTAGTACAGGCGATATTCTCGCTTGTGGAGGTATGTCTGAAATCCAAGCAACTTCCATTTGACAGGCTAAGTACGATTAGGCACCAACAGAGTCCGGTTGTGGGATATCAAGTCATGCAAGGAACTCCCTTACCTCAATTCCAGATCTTACGGCGCAACCAGTTGTGTGATCTGGATCAGGAGCAAGTACGGTTTTGCGGAGACCCTCTGCTACGGCACAGTATTAGGTTACTTGGTGCTCTTGCACTCCAGCACTATGACAGTAAGCGCCTTGTTCGTAATGTGTAGTCGTTAAGTGACACCTCAGAAGAAACAGTATCCAGAAATATGCGCACAAAGACTCGAAGGTGGTTTCGAGATTACTTGCATCACCTCCAATTCTACTTGGTCCGAACCCAGAGCCCACATCATCATTGGAATGCAAGACAGTGTTGTCCAGCTTCTCATGCTGAATGTGAATTCGCAGCTTCAGCCAGTTTTCTCTGGGCACATGAACCATACGATCCCCAAGTCCATCACCTTTGTGCAGCATGGACTAGTTTATATATTCAGCTTGTATGATGGTAACGTGTAAGTAACTTGACTGTGTGTCAATCCGCTACTAACTCTTAGTTAGTATCCAGATGAATGCCGCTGATGGAACGATTATTCGAGAATATCAATATAACTCTGTCATGTGATTATTCTCTGATTTTCTAACAGTGGCCCTAGGTGACTTATTGAGGTTTTGTAGAGGCTACACAGCTGTCAACCTGAAGAGGGAGCTTGTTGTTATTGACAATGCTGTTAACGGTTTCACGCTATATTCGCTGGACCGTGCGACTCCGATCAGGACTTTCGTTACTGATCTGCCCTTGGTTCCTCTTCCCAAACAGGTCTCCTTTGGAGAGGACTTGAGGCTTGTGATTGGTGGGAGCAACAATGGATCTGTGTACATCTTTGAAAGAAAATCAGGCCAGCTGCTTTCGAAGCTGCTACACTCGAAGAATGGCTTGGTGCAGACAATTGCAGTATGTATGTTTCATCGATTTGGTAGTACAAACTAATATATTTAAAGGTGCGAGACATGGATGGCCACTGCATCATTGCGAGCGCATCCCCTGCTCAAGGTCGCAAGAAAGCCCTTGTTCGGGTGTGGAATTACAATTATACGACCCAGAAGACCATGAAAATGGTCAAAGCATCCCCACGACAGATTTCGCATTTGGGGCTTCTACTCTGCATTTTCACTGCTGGAATCCTTCTACTCTGGCAGGCAGAATTACTCGCAGAGGTAAGTCGTCCCCTAAGATGTAAGAGATTTTCTTACATGATTACAGTACACCACGACTATGATTGAGTGGGTGGAAGGTATCCAAGAGTGATGGTGTGCTCATTCAGTGAACCCACGTTCTTCTCAAGATCAGTCCCTCCCCAAAGTATTAGCAGGGCTTGAAACAACTGACATCAAAGCTCTTCGAGCGTTGGCACTGCATCTAGTAGATCTCGCAGGGCATGCATACAAATACGAATCCCTTAGGAGTGCTGTGGACCGGGTTGGCCAACATGCTGAAAGGAATGGGAGACTGGAGGAGGAAAATCTTGAAATGGGCATGGTGGAGAAAAAAACAGGCACTTCGAAAGATACCGTCATATATTTGTAATCCCTTACTGACCAAATCAACACTGCTGTGATTTCTATCAAGCAGACCAGTGGGTGCTGTAGTCTTTCCCTGGCAAATGTGAGCATGAACATCTTTGATATACTCACAATCTTGGCTTTGATCCAGCATAGC
This sequence comes from Phylloporus cf. nigrescens, assembly GCA_038094575.1. Lineage (NCBI taxonomy): Eukaryota > Fungi > Basidiomycota > Agaricomycetes > Boletales > Boletaceae > Phylloporus > Phylloporus cf. nigrescens. The sequence continues at coordinate 7,310 of JBBPTW010000587.1, forward strand.
CAACGTTGTTCTCCACAGGTATGGCTTTCTCATAATGGGAGCAGAATATTCATTTCCTGAGTAGCCAAGCAATTCAAATGTGCCCCATTTGGGTACAAGCGAATAATATATGGTCGGTGGAACGCCTTTTTCTCGTGATAAGGACACAATATTCACTATTTTCAAGGTAGCTATGCAACATGTACATCATCAATTTGTGATACGTCACTTTCATCCTTTAAGTAGGCTGGGCCTTTGGTGCTTCCCCCCCAGCCTGGGTGATTGTTGACGGCTTTGGTGAGTTCTATTTCAACAGAACTTAGTGACTAACCCTGTATGAAAAGTGTCCCACAGGCCTTGACTTGCATGTTGCATGCCTCTGTCACGTTCCCCCCTAAAGCAATGTGCCTGTGAGGAGTGTATCAAGACGAATGCTTGCGGTGTGTTGATGGACCCAAAGCTTATCCCTGCACACTTGAAGCACATCCGGGATGAACACTCACAGTGTAGCCCTTCACAGCCAGTTCAGTCCCAAACGGTCCTATTCCGAGCAGCTGCAGCAGCTCCGTCAACTCCATCCCAAACAGCTGCCTCGTCCCACTGCCAAATAACTCCGTCTATCAGATCCCCATCCCCGCCCATCCCATCCCAAATAACCCCGTCGCCTTCGATAGATCCTTCCAGGGCCGAGTCTCCCACTGATAGTTTGGCCAACTATCTTTTTGCTTTGACACTTACCAATGATGGGTTCAACCGAAATGCCGAGGTCTTGCCAGACCACCTCTCCATTTCTGGTATCATCGAGAGCTTCAGTCGTCTTGCGCTTCACAACTTATCGCCAGTCAATGACCTTCCCGACCCATCCTTTCCCACCATCACCAATCATGCTCATTCATCCTGCCGTACAGCACCCATCGCCAGTCATAGAGCCAAGACCGATTGGCACTCGGTCAAGGCCCTAGATCTATTATCCAACATTGAGAGTCGCTCCCAGCGCTGCTTTCGTCTTCTGTTAGATCTGTCAGACATTGCTGTTACCTCCCTCCAAGAGGAAGTTATCATCCTTCGCCATGCCCTGGAAGGTATCAAGTGAAACACCCCGCTCATGAAGTCTCGCAAGGAAGAGGTCGCAGAATCCCTCAACAAGCTTGATATCGAATTACGTGCACGCCTTCCTCTGCCTTCCTCAAACCCTGGTCCCATAGAGTTCGACAATGATAAGATAACTTCTTTGTGCATATAATTGATCATTATCTAAGATCTAAATACAGATGGACAAGACCAAAGTCCTGTTCAGCATATGAGTCCTATTGCACAGGTTGTGCTCTTCATCGGCTTGATATGCAGTATTATGATGGGAGTAAATGAACGAGAGAGCAACCTCGTTCTCGGCTCCCTGTCCTTGTTGCTGTTTTTCACATTCCAGTGAAGTGACAGGACACTCAGTCTGTCTCACAAGAATGTTCTCCGGCAAATTCCAACTATGATCCAGAGTGCTCTCACTAAGTTTAATCTCAAGTACAAGACCATTGTGTTCACCACCTGCACTTGCCACTGCACCTATGTGCCCACCTATGCTCCAGGTTCTAACAATCTGACTTACCCAGAATTTTGCACCAATCGCCCGACTCTGGAGACTGAGTGTGGAGAACCGTTACTGGACATCCGTCCAAGTGGTGAACATATTCCAAAGAAAACGTTCATTTATCATGATTTCAATGACTACCTCAGTAGTCTTCTCTCTCGAGGTGATATAGAGGTGCTGATGGATCAATCCTGTGATGAGCTCACAACTACGCTGTCGCACCCCCCTTGTTTCATCAAGAACCCCTTCGAAGCCAAGTTCCTTCGTGAATTTGGTGGCCCAATACCAGGAGAACTCTTTGTTGACAGAGGCAATGAAGGACAATATGCGTTTGCTTTACACCTCGATTTCTTCCATCCTGAAGGGATGAAAATATGAAGTGTGAGAGCCTCGTCTGGGATAATCTCTATGGTGTGTCTCAACCCACCTCTTGATATAAGGTATAAACCAGAGAATTTGTACCTTGCCGCTATTATCCCTGGCCCCAGCCAACCCTCACTCGAAAATATCAACCATTACATCCGCCCGCTCATCAATGATCTCTCAATTTCTTGGGAATGTGGGGTTCACTACTCTCAGACAGCCAACTATCCCCATGGGCACACTGCCCATAGTGCTGCCGTGCTTGTCGCCGCTGACCTTCCTGCTTCCCGACATATCTCAGGATTCGCTGGTGTTCGGAGTCACTTTATCTGTGGTGGATGTAACTGCCACCACAAGAATAGCTATGGCCGAGTGGACGTTGAGAACTGGGTACCCCGTGACAAGGACACACTTCAGTACCATGCTGAGCAGTGGAGGGACGCCCCATTGACCGCTGAACGCATAAAATTATTTAAGGAGTACAGTGTTCGATGGTCGGAGCTTTGGCGACTGCCATACTGGGATCCAGCCAGGCAGCTCGTTGTTGATGCCATGCACTGTGTATTGGAGGGCCTGGTTGCCCACCACTCGCGTAACCTCCTTCGTATCACAAATGAAGATGTGTCAGGTACTCCACATCCTCCTGCCTTCCATCACAATTTCAAAATGCCAACCGAGGAGGATCTCATCAATCTTTCCATGACCATGAAAGAGGTGTCACAGGTCAATATGATTCGGGAGCTCCTCACAGCACAAATCCACATACCACATCATGTAGAACACATAGATCAGTTCATGGACAAGCTTGAAGCAAGTCTCTTTCGCAAGAATTCACACTCGTTGCAATATGTCTGCCAGATACTGGGTTGCAGTCCAACGACAGGGCGAATACGTAAAACAGACTATGCAAAAGCCCTAGTTACTTGGGTAAGCAGATTTGCTCCTGGGGATGACAACATAATTAATGTGTCTAGCAACGTCAAATGCCCTTTTCTGCATCTGTTCCATCCCACCTGCATCAGCACTATATGGCGGAAGTCTTGGAGAGAGTCCGTGAGGTCATATGTGACATCTCAAAACCTTCATGGTTTGAATCGCCTCTCTATAACTTTGGTGATGCATCAGTGGGAAGTATCAAAGCAGATGAGTGGCGATCACTTATCATGGTCTACATTCCAATTGCCCTTATCAGTGTTCTGGGGACTTGTAGTGCTGATTCGGACAGCTTTTCAGTGCTCGATCATACAATGTCCCTTGTCTCAGCAGTTTACCTAGCTTGTGCATGGACAATGACTTCAGAGCATGCCCTTGCTTATCGTTCTTGTATGACAAGCTATATTGGAAGTCTTGAACACCTTTACTCGACGTTGTCCCTTCGCCCGAACCATCATGCGGCCCTCCATATATTCAACTACCTTAACCTTTTTGGACCAGTTCACTCCTGGTGGACTTTTCCCTTCAAACACCTAATTGGCGTCCTCCAACGTCTGCTGAGTAACCATAAGCCAGGTGAGCTCCCCACATGGTCCACTGGCTGAAGTTGACAATCTCCATAGGAGAGCTTGAAACGACCATGCTACATTCCTATCTAAAAGGTGCCAAGCTCCGTGCTTGGATATCTCGCTCCGATTGCCCAACAGCCATACGTGAGTGCAAAATCTTACTTGACCGCACATATCAACCCCAGGATGCCAACAAGAAAGCCAACACCGATGGGATTGTGATCTCCAACCCCCCAGACAATCCCAATCCCAACATGCTACCCGACGACCTGCAAAGGCTAACCGGGCGACGTACTGGGGTCTTGCGTGCCAACATCAAGCACACTAGCGGAGTCTACTACAGTCGGTCATCCATGCACCTTGGCAATTCATTAGTATTCTTTTATCCTCACGGTGACTGCTCATCATCACCAATCCCTGGGAGCATCAAATACATCTACCAGGACAGGGAATCCTTCCTTTTTGCAGTTCAAAGGCAGCAGCCACTGGGTGAAGAATCAGAGGTGGCCAAGGCATTTTCCGCATATCCCCATTTTCCAGCCAAAGTTTACTCTTCTGACCTTGATAAAACACTGGAAATCGTAAAATATGCTTGGGTGACTGGTCACTATGTGAGGTGGGCACTCTCGCCTGGTACTGTGGTTGTTCTCTCGTTATGTAGGGTGAGTCTTGATATATCTCTACTCTGGCCTCGCAAGCAACTCAGCAATTATATAGGATTGAATGCATACTCTACCATTTCTTGTAATGTACTGTCCTAGACTTGTGTTACCCAGATGCTGCCTGCTCATCTGCCGAATTGTGGGCGATAAGC
>JBBPTW010000588.1:0-11516 GCA_038094575.1 Phylloporus cf. nigrescens
GGAGATGATGTGGAGAGCAAAGTGCCAGCAGGTGAACACAACCATGAGACTTCGACTTCAATGACATGGGGGGTGCAAAACATGAGCCTGGAAGGGGTATAGACTTCAGGGTAGTGAGGAGAGGCTCAGATCATGAACAGAGTGTGAGAGCATTGTGTTGAGAATATCTGGTATTCTCTTTGCTGATTCTTCTTCCTATTACCAGAATTCTAGGCCCTTACATTACCACACAGGCCGCTTATACTATTCAGATTACTAGACGATCAGTAAGCACCTGATGTCATAGATAAGAGCTTCTTATGCCATTGGGCTCCATTTATATCCTGATCACATGATCCTTCTATGAAGTTCTATGGACTTCCTCTTATCTACTATATGTAGAATAGTCCAACACAGGTACAAACAAGTTCCTGTAGTATATAAACCTTGCCCTTCTGCTTGGGCTAAATAAGCAGTCTTCAACTCTTCTTTTGTATTACTCAGTCACTCTCAGCTTTAACAAAGCTCCCTCCCAAACCACCCTTACTCTTTCGCTCCAACCATCCATTTCAGTGAGTATCCTTCACTGAACATAATCCTCTCCTGTTTGCACCATCAGGACATATACTGTCTCGATAGGTTATGAGCCCTGCTCCATCTTAAGGACATCATTATTTCACAATATGATACCTTTTACTGACGAGCAAATGGTTGGTTGGGCTCAGCATTTTATTGGACTGATATTGTTTGCCATTGTGCAACTTACCTTCTTCATTATCCCTGGAGTTGGTACAGATAACATAGAGGAGATCCTTAGGACTGCCCTCTGGGCTTTCCTTTAGAACCTGCTTAATGCTGAGACTCCTGATCCTATTTGTTTCTATACCACAGATTGACTAGGAACTGACCGATGGGACATTTACGTCCTCTTTCGCAGATTACCTGCACTGGTCAGTACTTCTTTGGAAGACCCTGTGCCCTCTCCCCAGTCCTCTTCTCACATCTCCGAGCCTCATTCCCAGGTTGCTGCATTGAGCCCTAGCTCCGAGCAACAACCTGCTGTCAAGACCACTCCAGCAGTGGATCCTCCCCTTTTCACAAATCACCCCAAGATTCTGATAGACAGTAATGTTTGTTTAAATAACAGACAAATAATCGAGAATGACACTGTACTGCCAGGTATACCACTCTTTGTACCCTGCCCTCTCTGTCGACAAGGAATCAAGCACAGTTCTTATTGCTATCATGCTAACAGCACAGTTCTAAGGCAACATAGCTAAAGACTTGCTGACCATCGAAACCATCCATTCATCATAACTCCACAGACCTCAATTGAATTACCACCTCTTCCTCCTCTTTTTACATCTCAATCGCCTACTCCTGCCCCTGCTTACAATACCATCTCTCCCCAACAATCCTTTTGCTGCTGAACCTTCCTATGATGGCCTCAGGTATCAGAATTACAACAGACCACTGGCAGCTGTCATTCTTCTTCCCTAGGAACTGGGTCCGAGCAATGCTCCCCAGTTTCACACTGCCACCTTCTATGACCCCTATCTCCTGCAGGACCGAGAAATAAGGAACAAGCATGTCCTCCTCGACAACGAAACCAATGAGACATTCTCTCGTCACCTGAACAGATGCTCATGGATTCCATCACTCTTAGAAATGGATGCAAAGGGTCCAACTCCAATTCACACCATGAGTTGGATGCATAAGGATGAACTCATCCGTTTACAGAGGATGTCGAGACCAGTTCAGCTGAACCTGGTAGAGACAAAGGCAAGCAATCACCAACAGGTAGACACATTTGCCTTTAAAGGTGAAACACTTCAATCTATCTATGAAGCTGCTGGTTGGCCCTTCCAAGAGCCAATCGGATCTCCCTGTCCCACTATCCTCACCCACAACCAAGGTTTTAAAGTCTTTTCCTCTCATTTTTTCGATTGTGAAAATTCACCTGCTCATTTGGAGATAGTAAAATCCATGGTCATAGACACAAAGAAGAACTGCCGGATCTCTCTACGGGACGATCCTCATGCTTGGCTTCCCAGCCACGTTTCCACAAAGCAATCTTTTGATTACTTCGCACACTGCCACACTCGCCAACACTTTTATAAATTCATTTCTGGAGAAAAATGCCAAGATATTTGTCTGTTACAGTGATTAATCAAAAACCACACAGATGACCTCTCCACTCGCACCATACAAGAAGTCCTTGCTGGACAAGATGGGCGAAGAATGCGTTGACTTGCTGCAGTGGAAGGTGAACAATGTAGGTGGCTTCTCTAAAGCCTTAAAAATACTTAGTGTGGTGGTTCCTCCTTCTTTTCCATTACCTCATGGTTGTAGATATTCCCTTAACCGTGATGTTGATGACAGTGGGTACAATTCCTTCTTATCTATTAACTATTGTGTTCCTAGAAAACCTATTTGTTTTCCTTATATTAATCATAATTCTCCTGATGTACCAGTATCGATTGGTTTTCTATGGGATACAACGGCTCCCAACCCTCATTACTTTGAGGCAATAGAATATGATCTTCAGGATCATGCCAATCAACCAATGCCTACATGGTATTGTGAATCTGCTACAATCAAACCCCTAAAAGGGATGGAGAAAAAGGAACATAGCTGATTAAAGTGGGAAACCCTTCAAACTTCCCTTTTCAGGAAGAAATGGCAACGACAGATGAAATGGTATAGGAGACAACCATGGTATGGAAAGAAATGGACACCCCCACTAACGCCTACTCAGATAGCCTTACCACTATCTTTCGGAATTCCAACACCGCAGATGCCAGGAGCTTTTTCTCCTGTGCCTTTATCCTCTGGGACCCATACTTTGGTTTTAGTACTGGTTAACCCGGTGTTTACACTGGTGGCTTACCTTATACCATTGCCTCCATCTCCTAAGACAAGTTCCTTTTTCTTATTTGATTATATCATTAATGAAAGTCTTGCTGACGAAGTCTTTGGAACAGATATATTATGTCTCTTCCTACAGACTCGAACCTGAAGGTTGAATCCTCCATTTACCAATGGATTCCAATCCTTTTTGGGATCCACGAATATGCTCTCTGTTACGCTTGGCCTGGGTAAGGACGAGCGTAGCCTTTGCAGTAGCTCTTTCAAGGGTCAAGGGTTCAGAGAAGAGCATCCACTCAAGTGTAGGACAAGGACACGTGAGGAGGACCCTAAGGTTGGTTCAAGGGTTCAGGGGTTCAAAGGTTCAAGGTACGTCCTGGGACGTTCAGAGGTGATCAAGGATATGATGTATTCCAAGAGTGGAGATACAAAGGAGCTCTAGCTTGGGAGTACAGGGTATAGAGTGAAGGTTTATATACCTAAGCTATGGAAGGTCATAGAATGTCATGGAACGAGTATTGGTAAGCATAAGGAGGTGAGGGCAGGTTAATCGATGACGAAGCAAGTGGAAGGTAATAGAATATGAGTCATTGATGAAAAGAAATAAAGTCCAATCGGACACTCGGTAATAGTAAGCGTAAAGAAAAAGAACAAGTCGTAACATTACCCCCTTAGTACATTGAGTCTACGACGAAGACTATTTAAAACTGGGAGTAGGAGGGACCAGGGGAACCGGTCATGTTAGCCTTGGCAATCTCATCGAAAGGTTCCTCACAGGGGGACGGGGCGCGACAAGGGGAGGCGCTTCAGTGAGTGGGGTGGCGAGGGGGTTGTTGGCCACCGGTGGAGATTCTAGCAGAACGAGAGGAGCAATGGGAGGAACGGGAGGAGGAGGAGGTGGAAGGTGAGGGAGGAGCAGGTCGATGACGGAGTGGGCAGCAGTTTTGGGGGTATCCAGGAGTGGTCCTGAGGCAGGAGGGGCACATGTAGTAGGTGCAGTCCACCCTTCGATGGCCAAGGTGGCGGCAATGGAAGCATGCTTTGGAGTAATGGTGGTGGGAGGGGTTGATGGGATAGGATCCCCCTTGTCCGGTCCAGTATGCTTTGGTTCGTTGCCAGGTGGCATCTTCGGCTGCGGAAGGGGGGGCAGAGGAGGCTTCCGGAGTGGGGACACGTGGTGGGGGTACATGGAGGACGAGGGCATCGTCCATTTCTTGTTGGTAGCGCTGCAGGTCGTCTAAGAACTCTCCCATCCCAAGTTGGAACAGGACGAGGTGGAGGTGTCCTTTGGTGATATTATAGATAGACTCCATGCGATATGATGCGGGGGAGGTGGCGGTCCTCTGCCTCAACTCTTGAGTGAGCAGGAGGAGGCATTCATTCTGTAAGTAGGCAAGGTAGGAGGCATAGAGGGGGGAGCCCATGCTCAGGTGGGAGCGGATGAGGATGGTGAGGGAGGCATCGACAAGGTTGTCGTGGAGGTGGTCTACGTAGTTCTGGGTAGGAAAGGGGTCCTGGCAAAGGTGTTCCCCATAGATGGGGATGTTGATGGAGACTATAGAACGTTCAGAGGGGGTAGATGCACTGGGAGAAGGCGAAGTGACTAAGGTAGAATTTTCAGAAGGAAGGGTAGAAATGGATAAAGATGAGGGAGAAGAGATGGAGACAGAGGAGAGAGACATATTTATGATTTGGGGCGTTTGGTGGTGCGGCGTTGGTTAGAAGGCTGCGAGGGAGAGAAGGTGGACGGGTGGAGGTTTTTATAATCTTTTAGGGCGGAGTTGGCATGTTTTAAGTTCTGTTCTGGGATCCAGGAGTCTTCTTCAGTGGAATATCCTTTCCATCGGATCAGGAACATGCGGGAGGAAGGGGTTCCATGGTGGTGTAGGATCTTCTCGATTTCGTATTCCTCTTCTCCTTCAATAGGGTCAGGGGGCGGCGAAGGAAAGTTCAGTCCGTGTACATCGTTTTTGTGATAGGGGGATAACAGGGAGGTGTGGAATACAGGGTGGATCTTCCAGGTTTTGGGGAGGCGTAGTTGGTAGGTGATTGGAGATAGAACCTTGGTGATAAGGAAGGATCCTTCTCGTTTTGGTGCAAATTTTGGGTTTGCGATGGAGCGGTGGAGATTGCGGGCTTCAAGCCACACTTTATCTCCATTGGAAAAGGAGGAGAAGCTTCGTTTGTTTCATGAGGACATCACTTGGCAGGTGAGTTCGTGAGCAGCCAAGGCTTCGTTTCGGGCGGCAGATAGTTTCCGAAGGCGGGTTTCTACTGCAGGAAGGGAGGTATTGGCGAGGACGGAGGGGAGGGCTCGGGGTTCGTAGCCCATTATGAGGTAGAAAGGGGACTTGTTGGTAACAGAGTGAGGGCGGTGGTTGTGGGTAAATTCCGCATGGGAGATTTTATCAGCCCAGGATCCAGGGTTGTTTCCACAAAAGATGTGGAGATAAGTTTCTATTTCTTGGTTGACGCGCTCTGTTTCTCCATCGGTCTGAGGGTGGTAGGCGGTAGAAAGGGAGAGGTCGTAGTTCAGGAGACATCCGAGTTCTTTAGCAAATGTGGAGGCGAATTGTGGGCCTCAGTCGGAAATAATTTTGTTGTAGAGGCCGAAGCGGAGGTAGACTTTATGGAAGAAAAGGGAGGCTATCCCTTCGGCGGTTACTGTTTTCTTAGTTGGGCAGAGAATTACCCCCTTAGTAAGTCTGTGGTCCACCACGACTAATAAGGAATTGAAGCCGGAGGAGGCAGGTAAGTCCGTGATAAGATCGCAGGAGATTTGTTGGAAGGGGTGGGTGCAGGAGGAGGGGATAGGTGTGAGGGGGGGAACGGTGGGGTGGGTGTTCACCTTGTTTTGTTGGCAGGTAGCGCAGCCTTCGACGTATTTTCGGACGTACTGGGGAAGTCCGGGCCACCAGAATTCGGCTAAGACAAGTTGTCGGGTTTTAAGGAAGCTGGGATGGCCAGCAGTTTCATGATCATGGCATCATTGGAGAACGGAGCGACAGAGGGATTCATCAGGGGGAATGTAGGCATGGCCTTTGTAGCTGAGGATGCCTTCGGCATGTTGCCAGTCGTTGAGGCGGGCGCGGAGGGAGGGGGACATCTCTTCGTTGAGGCCTTGGAGGGTACGTAGGACAAGGGGATCTTCTTTTGAGGAGGAGGCAATGCAGTTGGAGAGGGCAGCATCGATCATTCGTACAAAGAGGGAGGGGGGAAGTAGGGTGGCCCCTTTGTTGTCGGTTTCGTTTTCGGGGAGGAAATCAGGGTGGCGGGAGAGGGCGTTGGGGCCAGAGAGGAGTTTCCCGGGGACGTGGACCATTTTAAGGTCAAAGTCAGCAAGGTCAAGAAGCCATCTGGCTTGGTGATGGTTCAGATGCTGGGCCTTGCGAAAGTAGGTCAGATTCTTGTGATCGGTGAAGACCTGGATGGGGAAGGAGGAGCCATGGAGGTAGTATCTCCAGGCCTTCAAGGCACAGAGTATGGCGAGGAGTTCTCTGTCGTAGATGTCGTAGTTTCGTTCGGCGGGTGAGAATGATTGAGAGAGGTAAGAGCAGGGGTACCAATCGCCATTGATGTCGGTTTGGAGGAGGATGGCTCCGGAAGCGAACTTAGAGACGTCCGTCGCAAGGGTGAAGGGTTTAGCAAGGTCTGGGAGATGGAGGACCAGTTTCTCGAGGAAGAGACATTTGAGGTTTTCAAAGGATTGTTGGCAGGGGTCAGTCCATTTCCAAGCAAGGTTCTTTTTGGTAAGGTCAATGAGGGGGTGGGTGATGGTAGAGTAGTCAGGGATAAATCGTCGGTAGAAGTTGGCGAAGCCAAGGAAGGAGCAAACGTCCTTGACTTTCGTGGGGGTGGGCCATTTAGTGATCCCATCAAGCTTGACTGGGTCCATGGCGAGTTGGCCGGGTTTGACAATCATTCCGAGATATTCAACTTCAGAAGAGGCAAAGGTGCATTTTTTCAGTTTTAGATGGAGGTCGAGTTCCTGGAGGTGGGCGAGGACACATTTGGTTTGTTTGGTGTGGGTGGGTTCATCAGGGGAGAAGATGAGGAGGTCATCCATGTAGATGACAAGCCATCCTTCAGAGATCATGTCCCTAAAGGAGTCGTTCATGAATTGTTGGAACGTGGCGGGGGAGTTGGTCAGGCTGAAGAACATGATGAGGGGTTCGAAGAGGCCTTTGTGGGTGATGAAGGCTGCTTTCCACTGGTGTTCATCTTTTATGCGGACGTTGTTGTAGCCCCATCGGACGTCAAACTTAGTGAAGAGTTTGGCTCCGTTGAGTTTGTCGATAAGGTCCGAGATGAGTGGAAGTGGGTAGGTGTCTCTGATGGTGTGTTTGTTGAGATACCTGTAGTCTTGGCAAGGTCGGAGTTTGCCATCCTTCTTTTTGACGAAGAAGAAGGAAGATGCCTGGGGCGAATTTGAGGGGCGAATCTTTCCTGCTTTAAGGTTTTCATCGAGGAAATCTTCAGTGGCTTTTCGTTCTTCGGAGGAGAGGGGGTAGAGTTTTCCTACTTTGGGAGAGAAGGAGTCGTCAAGGTTGATCTCGTGGTCATAGGGGCGAGTAGGTGGAAGGTGGTGGGTCTTGGTCTCTGAGAACACCAAGGTAAATTCGGAGTATTCGGGAGGGAGGATGGGTTTAGGTTTGGCCTTTTCGGCCACAGCGGCTAATTTGGTGGCAGTGGTGAGTTTGGCGATAACAGGGGATCCTGCGGGAAGGAACCTAAAGCCACATCGGATGATTCTGTGGATGCAGCAATTGTCCATAGCTCTTCTGAGGTATTGCCATTTGGTTTCATAGTGGAGGTATTCGTAGAGTCATGCGTCAGCAGCAGTGGTTCATATGGTTTTCGGAGGGGAAGGGGGAGTTTTATAGTATCCAGGGGATGTATCATGCCTGGCCGAGTCAGCGACAAACTTGGAGTAGAGTTCTTTTGATTGGTCGAGTTTTTTGCTGAGGGACAAGGTTTGTCTTTCCCAGTTGATGGAGGGGTTGGAGAGTTGGAGCCAGGGGAGTCCGAGGATGACATCTTGGTTTCCACAAGACATGACGTAGAACAGGGTTTTCTGGGTGATTCCTTCGATGTTTGTGAACAGGGTGGTGGTGTATCGGATGCTTCCATTGTTGTTGGATGAGGAGTCAACGTTTCGCACTGGGATGGGGGAGTCAAGGCACTGGGTGGGGAGGTGGTTCTTTCGAACAAACTGCCAGTCAATGCAGTTGAGGTCAGCCCCAGAGTCAACTAGGGCTCGAGTATTGACGGTTTTCATGGCGTGCAAGGGATCTACAAGCTGAAGGGGAATCTTAATAGATTTCGAGGATGTAGATACTGTTACAGCTTTACAAGAAGCGGAGGGGGCTCGCGTCGTTCAAGGCCTCCGGTTTAAAAATCCAAGAAGGAGATTCTGGCTACAGTTTCCTCATCATCAGACTCCATCTCCACAAGCTTTGGGAGGTCTTCCTTTGGTTTTTCAACACAACTGACGCGAGGTTTCGGGGAGGAGGGGAAATTTGGGCAGGCGGAGCTGAGGTGGCCTCCTTTCCTACAGCGGAAACAGAGTCCTTTCTCGATGCACCATTTCCTCTCTTCCGGGGTTAACTTCTTTACTTTGACGGCATCGATGTCCATTGCGTTTGGGTCCTTTTCAGGCCTCTTGTGTTCTGAGTATGACTGATAGGGGTTTGGTCTGTTGGGGTCTCGGTTTCGTTCTTCATTGGCCCTTGCTTGTTTGAACCTACTGTGGAAGGTGATGGCCTTCGAGCACCATTCGTCAAGGGTGGGGGGAACAGTGTCAAGTGTCAAGATCCTGGTCATTAGCTCAGTGGGTATTCCGGCTGAGTAGAAACCAATCAGAATGTTCTGGTCGGTGGTTTTCGCTTGGCTAGCATGGTCTTTGAAGAGGGCGTTGTATTCGGTGATGGAGGGCTCATACTCCCTTCTGAGCTTGTTGTAGCGCATCCTGGTAGAGGAAAGCCAGGCGAGGGCAGCTGCGATGGTATCACCGCTTTCGAAGGTTTCTCTGAATTTGGTTACGAAGGAATCAAAGGTCCCTAAGTCAAGGTTGGAGCCCGAGAGGGCGTTTAGACGGAAGGTATTGGCCCAGGTTGCTGCTGAGCCTTTGGTCATGTAGGAGAGGGTGAAGATAACCTTCTTCTCGTCAGTGTTGTAGACCTCCTTGTTAATAGTGAGATAAAAGATGATAGCCGTGATCCAGGGGACAGCCTTGGATGCTTTGCCATCGAAGTGTTCTGGGGAGGCGATGCGGAGTTCGGTGACTTTGGAAGTCATGGTACAAGGTGTTCGGAGGGTGGGGGGAGCGGAAGAGTCTGGTTGTCTAAAAGCCAGAAAGGGGTTGGTTCGGACGACTGGGGTTGGCGATGGTGGAGTGGGGGCCCTGGGGATGTTCAGGGCATGAGTGAGTTCTTGGGCAAGGGAGGTAGTGTCGGCTAGTTCAGCGGAGGAGGGGAGGTGTAGATTTGTGGGTGATGGTGGGTTGTCGAAGATTCCGAAGCGTTCTTCAGATTCTTGGTCAGAGGAGTTCTGGTCTTGCTCTCTGGGAGCAGTCCAGCGAGAGTCTTGGGGTTTCTGTGGTTGAGATATGGTGGCTTACTCGAAGGTAGCCTTTCAAGGATGCAAGCTAGAGCTTTTGTTACGCTTGGCCTGGATAAGGACGAGCATAGCCTTTGCAGTAGCTCTTTCAAGGGGTCAAGGATTCTGAGAAGAGCGTCCACTCAAGTGTAGGACAAAGACACGCGAAGAGGACCCCAAGGTCGGTTCAAGGGTTCAAGGGTTCAAGAGTTCAGGGTACATCTTTGGGACGTTCAAGGGGGTCGAGGATACGATGTATTCCAAGAGTGGAGATACAAAGGAGCTCTAGCTTGGGAGTACAGGGTATAGAGCGAAGGTTTATATACCTAAGCTATGAAAGGTCATAGAACGTCATGGAACGAGTATTGGTAAGCATAAGGAGGTGAGGGCAGGTTAATCGATGACAAAGCAAGTGGAAGGTAATAGAATATGAGTCATTGATGAAAAGAAATAAAGTCCAATCAGACACTCAGTAATAGTAAGCATAAAGAAAAAGAACAAGTCATAACAAGCACCCCTACCACGAAATACTCGGTACCATCACTTGGCTATCTGTTGTTTCACACCCAGACCTTACCTACACTGCCAGCATCCTTGGCCAATTCAGCGCTGACCCCAGTCAACATCACTGGAATGCCCTGCTCCAAGTCCTCCGTTACCTCAAGGAAACCTGCGATTATGCACTCACCCTTGGTGGTGTCAGCGACGCCAACCCAGACACACTCACCAGGTACACAGACGCAAGCTGGGCATGCGACACCAATGACTGCCACTCAATCTTGGGCTACCTATTCACACTTGGAGACACCACTATCTCATAAAGCAGTAAGAAACAGCCCCAAGTCGCAACCTTGACCACAGAAGCTGAATACATAGTGATGGATCACAGTGCCAAACAAGGCTTGTGGCTATGCCACTTACTCACCAACCTCGATATCCTTCTGAATACTCCACCGTCCACTGACCTCCTTGTCAACAATACCGGTGTGATCACACTTGCAGAGGAGCCATGCTTCCAGCCCTGCACCCAACACATCGGCACCAACTACCACTTCATCTGGGAATACCTCAAGGACAAAATGTTTAACCTCTCACATATTCCAACCACCAAAATGCTCACTGATGGTTTCACCAAGCCACTCACACGTGATGGGCACAAGAGAATACTCAATGGACTTCTTTTAGCACCAGTCTGAGGGGGTGTGTTAGATTTACAGACCGTCTACTAATCTCCCCACTATATATTTTCTACCTGCTTACCTTACCTTCCTTATTCAGATACCATAGCAGTTACATATTGACACCACATGTCCTCTCTCTCCAGTCTTGTACCACTCAACTGGAGGTGAGCTATGATACACATTTGTTATTACACACCTTACTGACATAAGGTAGCATACTCACTTGTTATAGGTACATAGTCCCCTTAGTCTCATACCACTCAACTGGAGCATACTCACTTGTTACAGTTCATCCAATTCTAATAAATTATACAGCTTATCACCCTTGGTGCAGTGTCTCCCAGACGCATCTAATCAATCAAATCCACTCAATCATATTGGCTTTAATGCAAATATGGAGGTGTACTCGTTTGGAAGACTACTTATGCAGACCAAGTGGCATATCCTTCAAGGTTATATGTGCTGCATCCAATCCTTACAGGACTGTGACTCCAATAGGGTAGTTGACTCTCAATCCACCAAAATCCTTTCAAACCCTCCTACCACCAAGCCACTTTTCCTGAACCTTCACCATCTAGAATATTGCCATGTAGAAATTATCCAAATTGCCCATTTCCTTCATCTTCCCCTACCATCTCTGTCATCAGTTTCTGCCAATTTTGGGGGACTACGCTGGTTTCATGATACCCTTAAGTCATTTCCTGAGTTCTTCCTGAATATGACTAGCCTCTCTCTCCTCATGTGTTGATCAGACAACATATTCAACACACTCATTTCTAATTGTATCTGTCGGTGGCAGAATCTCCAGATGGTAGCTTGCTATCGAATCGTCCTCAATGCAGATGCCCTGGTAAATTTGTCTTGCATGCCTGCTTTGGCCAAGCTTGATTT
>JBBPTW010000589.1:0-11484 GCA_038094575.1 Phylloporus cf. nigrescens
AAAATGTTAAACAGCATTATGGATCCCACTGAGACAGGACTGGCTTTGTTGACCTTGAATCAGGATGGATCTTTCAAGGAGCCAAAGGATGTTACTCCCATCATTGCCAAGCTAGAATACTGCATGCATCTCACTTTCCTAAAAGAGCTAAGGATATGTGCCAACATTCAAAAAGAAGACATGGCTCAAGACAAGGCCTGTGATAGGCTTCAGCCTTGGTTTACAGAAAAGAAGTACTCCATATTTGCATGCCTATGTTCTCTTCAACACAAAGCATCTGCAATTGCATATAGCACTCAAAGTCTACCATGTATTTGGTGGACAGACACAAAACATTGGACCTCTCTAAGATATAAGGGAAACAATATCTCCTTTATAAGCATCTGTGATATCTTTCAAGACACAGAGACTGCCTTGATATCCACTTGGGAGGACAAGATCTTGCATGGACTCAAAATCAGAGCAAACTACAAAGACTTGGTAGACGATCCTAGCAACAAGAACGTTGGTTATACTTTTCTTTCTGATATCAGAAATCCATGCTTTCAGGATTGTTTTCAGCTAGTGCAGGCAGTGATAAAAGGCCAGGGCGCCTTTTCACATTTTCTGTTGAAACAAGATGGAGAGTTAATCTGGAATCATGTGGCACTCAGAGGCTGGCTACAAAACTATGCCAAGCTATAAAGATTACTACTGCTTTGAATAGAGATGTTGAGTGGTTCACCCAGCAGAGGAACAGAGCTGACTGCCATGAACTACCGCAATACACAATCTTGAAGCACACGCAATCTAATGATATTTGGTCAACATGTCACTCTCCTATGTCAATATAACAAGACCAGCACATTAACAGGGCAAGAGAAGCTAATTCCACATGGGCTGGATGTAGTCACAAGTAACATTTTTATTCAAGATCTTGCCATTGCATGACCCTTTGCCTAGATTGCAGCCAAGATTTGCTTTGCAGATGAAGAGGTGACACAACTCTATAAAGATGCACTTTTTATCAACTTCAACAAGTGATTCACCTCAGAGGACTTGTCTGCAGTCATGTCCAAGTATAGCTTGCCCCATGTGCACTTTGCACTGACAATCAATCCATGGCAACATATTCAAACAGCATGGAAGTGCAAGTTCAAATGTGCCATAGAGAACATTTACGAGATGGACCAGGAAGCAGAGGATGTGGAGGCACTTCAAGCAGGACACACACATGCCATAGAAAATCGCATTTATGAACTAAGCACCGACAATCTTGCAGGAGCTGCAGAGGACGTACTACCACTATTTCTTCAGGCAAGCACGTCATGGCAGACACACTGCCAAGTGGTTTCTGGAGGAAAAGGACTTTCATATCAGCAAGCACGGCATTCTATCAACATCAAGACTGCTCAAGCAAGCAAGCTTCAAGAAATCAAAGTTGACACATCATGGCATAATCTTGCGCCAGAGTATGCTACCATACAACAGGCCAGAATAGCATGTGGATGGAATGAGAGTACTGAAGCTTGGATTGCTAATCAAGTGGCAATGCATGTAGTGGAACAGCTCAAGCCAGTACTCACAGACCTGATTCAAGATCTACTTACAATCAAGAAAAAAGATGAGCCAGCTGAGGATAGACCAGAATTCAGTGATAGATCAGAGCCAAGAAGATCACACCAATTTACATGGGCTGAAAAGGGCAAGCAAAAGGCTGATAAATCATCACTACCAGTATCAACAGAGAAGGAGCCAGACATATCCAATACAGAGGAAACTTGGGTTAAGGTAGTCATGTTACAAGAGTCCTGGAATACCAACATAACAACAGAGTCCACTGCCAGAATGTCTGGTAAGTTCAATCTCTGAAAGAGTCAGATCTTATGTTAACAAGCATAAATTAGATCACTCATTAGCAAAGCCATGTACTGAGCTGAATGCTGACACATTTTTGCGCAAGAATGCACCATCATCAGTAGGATGCAAAGAACCACCATCTAATCTTATGCAATCTGCTTTGGAAAAAATGCAAGTGTTACTTCAAGACAAGAGTGTCACTTGGCGATCTTCAGAACAGTAGGCAGCTATGAGGGATGTTCTATCTCAGGAAAGGGATGTGGTGGTCATACTTCCAACAGGAGGAGGCAAATCCATGCTGGCCATCATTCCTAGCCTTTTGGAAAAGGATACAGCCACTATCTTGGTGCTTCCTCTTCACTCTCTCATCATAGACTATGAGCGACACCTGTCTGCTCTCAATGTGCCCTATCAGATTTATAAGACAGATAAAGAGATGCTTAACCTACAAGACAATCTTATCCTAGTATCTGCAGACAAGTCTCAGATGTCACACTGGCGCAGCACACTTTCTAACTTGGCCCACTGCAAACAGATCGCTTACATTGTAATGGATGAAGCTCACATTTCCTTGATTGCCAAAGGCTATCGAAAGACACTGGAACACTTTTATAGCATTCGATGCCAGCCTGTCCAGCTTGTGTTGCTTAGTGCAACCATTCCTCCTTTCTTCATTACCCAACTATTCAAAGCATATCATCTGCTGGCAGATACCAAGATACATCGGCAAGAAACAAACCAACCAGAGCTCATGTATATACTGGAGAAGATGGAGAAAGAGTCAGAGCTAGCACCCAGAGCATACCAGCTAATTCAGACATGCAAAGGACATTGGAAACCTCAGGATCGTGTGCTGGTATTTGTACCAGCAGTGGGCACATGCATGGAGTTGGCTCAAGCTATGGGCTGGCATTACTATGTGGGTGACAAAGAGACCATAACAAGAACAGAGTGTTATGAGAGCTATGCAGCATGGATCGAGGGAAAAGAAAGCAATGTGATGGTGGCTACCTCAGCCTTTGGAACAGGCAATGACTATCCACATGTATGCCTGGTGATCCATCTGGACAAGCCATTTGACATGCTGGAGTACATTTAAAGTCAAGGTCGGGCAGGACAAGATGGCCAACCAGCAATCTGTCATACACTGGTGGTCAAAAGAACATGGAGGCAAAGCAACAAAGAGGATGAAATATAGAAAAGCAGCGAGCAAGCCATGCTGGACCACCTATATCTATATGAAACCAAGCACTGCCTTCACTATGGGACCATACTCTATGTGGATGGTGTGGAAGTGGGCTGTTATGAACAATCTGACAACATTCAATGCTCTGTATGTCATCAGGACAAACAACACCGCCCTGAGAAAATACATATGGCAAGCATGCCTTGTCGCTCCAAGACAGAAGAAGTCATGCAAGCAGTGACAACCTCCATGATAGCAGGACCTAGTTCATTTATAAAGGCCTCCAATCAGGTCAAGCATATGAGGTCTTGACAGGAATCAAAGACACCGGACATGGCAGAGCACTTGCAAACAGCCCTAAGATCCCTTTCATGGGTCTGTTGCATATGTTACATCCATAGTCCAGCATCCAGGATAAAGATAACAGAAGGAAACTTGGAGGATGAAAATCAACATGCATTAATGTGTTGTCATTCCATGCACCACCTTGGAGTGACATGGAGTGAGTATAAGGAATGGAGACAGAAGCTGAAATATTGCAAATATCACAAAAAGATCTGCTTTATCTGCCATGTGCCACAGCTCAATGACAGTCTTCATTCTACATTTACCAAAGTGAAGAAGGAAGGAAGGATTGAGTGTGAGCATGCAGATATTGTGGCACCACTGGCATTTGCTATATACCATGATGAAAGTCTCAGATCTTTGGCAGAACAACACTTTAAAACAAGATGGTCAAGATTGATGATATTTGCAGAGTGGCTGATGGATGTTTCAAGGCAGGACAGACAAAGCAATCTAATTGATCTCTTTTTGTGGTATATGGAGATGGCATAATATAGCAAAAGAAAGAGCAGTACTGTACCGAACATATGATATCACATCAGAAGTGTTACTTTGAGACTAACTATGTCATATGTATCATTAATAAATCTCGTTTAAATAAAACATGTCAAAAGACTGGATATGACCAGTCACTTTTCAGATGAAATATCACAGTCTAATCATACTTATATTTCATGTTTTCTACCATTTTATTTGACTTTTTGTGGGTGATCATATTTCAATAACCTCTAAATATGACATCTGACCTGAAATGGACCATATCACCTGATTCAGCGATCGGATAAACAAGACCAAACATGTGATAGGACCCCAGGAGCATTTACTATCACCTGTTCTAGTACATCCAAGCATGATTCCCACATCTACATATAGAAAAGTGATGGTCTTTGCAAAGCATATATTATCTGATTTGACACATCAGATTGAAATGGACATATTCATTGATCCTGTAATCCGATTGACAAGATCAAACATGGGTTGGAAAGCTATAGACCTGTGCTACAACCCGATTGACTGGAGCAAAGCATGAATCTCACATCCATATGGAGCAAATTGACCATAACTAACTGTTAGCCACAATCACACACACGAAAGTGCTACAAGAGAAAAGAAAAATGTTCTAGCCAGGGATAATGTGAGGGGGCTGACCAAATGTATATATATGGAAGTGTTACATAATCATTACTTATATAATACATGAAACACTAGCAGCTATGCTAAAACACAACTTGAACTGAAACCACTACCTTCCCTATTTGTATAGGAAACAAACAAGCACAAACAAAGAGCAATGAGCACAAACATCAATGTAAGTGCTTGATACATTCTAGCACCAGAATGTGCTTATCAAATGTAATATTTTCATCCAGATGCAAGACATTGAATCGAGCCAGATAAAGTGTATTTGTCAATGGGCACATTCTAGTGCAAGATTGTGCACCAGTCACTCATATGATATCATCCACAGTCCATTTCCCAAACCAACATGCCTATCACCCACACAGAGCAGGTGAGAAGCAGTAGCTAGTAGCATATTCTTGCATAAGAATATGCTCTTATATTACCTTTATCTTAGAATAACCAGAAGGACATTGTAGTTGATCATGAGGTAGGCAAGATATCATATAATCCCATCAGTATTCAGATTTAAACACATAAACAGACTTGTATTATTACCACATCAACCGATCAGGTTTTTCTTTTTCTTTCTGCTAGCATAATCTTGCGCAAGATTATGCTAATGATTGTTGAACAGAACAAAGAGAACAACAGTAGCTCCACTAAGGGCCATGATTCAGAGGTGGCTACTAGAAAGACAGCAGCAGAAAAGGGCAAAGGAAAGATGGTGGTAAGTAGTACTATGTTTGGTCAACATCATAGTATCATTGGCTGACTGAAATTCAACCTAGATGGCTACAAGTGAAGACGATGACATGGTATGTCTATGACTTGAATATATAACACAATGGTTATCATCTGCTTTCAGAATGAAAGTGAATCAGAAAAAGAGGATATAAACTCTGAGGCTGAGAAGGACTCAAACTCTGAGGCAGAGGAAGAGGAAGAGGAGAATCCAAACTCTGAGAAAGAGGATGACTTAAAATCTGAGGAAGAGGATGATTTAAGCTCTGAGGAAGAAAAGAAAGCAAGATCTAAGAAGAAGAATACAGACTCCAAGAGCAAAAAGAAACACACGAGCTTCAAGAACAAAGATACTGATAATGACAAAGAGTTGGATGAATCTACCATGGAAAACAAGGCAGGAAAGAGAAAGAAGACAGTATGTATTAATGGTCTATTGATAACAGAAGATCTGATAATAGGCTCTATTAGACTACTAGCAAGAGACAAAAGAAGGCAGTACATATGCTGGCATAATCTTGCGCAAGATTGTGCTACTAACTAAAATACCATCACTATCATAGTCCATTCCAAAGGTATATGTGAGTAGTAAATGATTGCATCTCATTTGTACCAACAAAATGGCTGATCTGTTTATAATATTAGATACCTGTGATAACCAAGGAAGAAAAGCAGAAGATAGAAACAATCAAAGAGTCTATCAATGACCATGTCAAGAAGGCAACACTGGGATATGCACTGATGACAGTAATGGATGAAAATGATCTAGGCCATGGTCCTCGAATGCAACATCAAACTCTCAACTTGCATAAAATTGACAAGAAATTCATGTGGAGCTTTAAGGAGGGAATATAGCTTCACAGCTTGCAAAATGGTATCATACCAAACACCATGGATATTGGAGTTCATAGGTCAGACATCGACATCACATTGCTACTTCCAACCCAAGATCTTGAAGCTTCATACTCCAACCATGTAAGGTGGAGCGCCAACTTGGACATGAAAACTACCTCCTGTATTCTCTATAATGGAAATTATCACTTTGAATACATGCATTGGCACTCTAATGCACACAAGCCATACATTCACTGAGAAAAAGCAAGAGAGGAGCTAAGAAAGCATGCTGTTTCAGAGGAAATGTTGAAAGGATATCAAGAGATGTTGGCTGAGAACTACCAGATCCTTTTGGAACAAGGTGTTTGGTTGATTTGATTCTTGAATCTAGGTAAGCATTGCAGGCACAATCTTGCACAATCTTGCGCCTTGGTAGTCAAGCTTGACTGACTGGTTGTGCATGTACATAGATTTCATTTCCACCCACATTGATTATGCTCTGATAGAGCAGAAACTTTCAACAAACAACATCTTGCCAGTCCATGGTAACAGCAACAATGATGTGCTACATAATCTCATGAATACCCTTTTACAAATGAAGACCATGACTGCACGTCAATGGCATCTGGAGGTCAACACCACATTACTAGCCAAACATTCAATATTTGGTATGATTAAAGATCAAGAGTTCTTCTGGCAGCTGTTTGAACTATTTTGATATCAACACTTCCAATCTCATAATGACTCAAAATTGGGTTTAAGCATGTGTACCATAAAGGATTAGTTTTCAACAATTGGAGGTGTAAGTCTTTGTATTTCTTTGTTTTCATCAAGACAAGCTTATCCAATATTACTTGACAGGCAATGATATATGCGATGAAACAGTCAACAATCATTCTGGATTTTCTTGCAGCACCTGTTGACTTTTGAGAAGTTTCAAAAACAGAACTCTCATCAGATGACATATGAAAGGCATATCACAAGCAATATGGACAACTCAAGGATGCCTTTTCTCATCCCCTTCCTAACACAGCATATCAATGCTTGGACGAGTATTATCTGAAGAGTTGGACAACATGCTTCATAAAGTTCTTTCAGAATGCCGATAAAGCTAAAAGTTACAAGATGGATTTATTTGCCTGTAACGAGAAGGCAGACAACAAGATATATTGCCACACATTGAGCAATTATTGGGACAAAATGATAAAGCATACAAAAGCTCGCCAATCGCACCTGCTCAACCATTTGTCAAGTAATTCATCAAATGAAGCAAAAATGAAAATCGTCTCCTTCATGCCTGCCAAGCTTGATGCACTAAAGCATAATCTGATGAAAGACCTTCATCCAGACAGTTTACTACACTTCTATCCAGCTCCAAACAAAGTATTCATATATATCATATCTTGGGAGAACAACTAAAGGGTATTGAAGTAGCAATCCAAGAGGTAAGTTCAAACACATCAACAAATCGAGTGAGACCTCTGAAAGCTCATAACTAATGATTAGATGACCATGTGGATCGAGCCATTGGTAAACTTTGGAATGGATAATGTCCACCAATGTGGCATGATTACTTGTGTACACTGGCATATTTTTTCAATGTCAAGCTTGGAGTGAAAAACATTGACAAGGTAAATGATGCATAATCTTGCGCAAGATTATGCCACATTGACATGATCTGTATTCAATTCATAGTTGTACAACATGCTTTGGACTCACAGAAGATCCATTCTAGTGGGTGTAAGAAGCTATGTTGGCAATGCCATACTTGAGGCTAAGAGCAAAATATCAACCAAGGAATTAAAAGATCCTGGCCTTTGTTCAGATCTCGAACGGTATATCAAAGAATCTCATAAGATTCTTCTCAAACAACCAGGAATTACCAAAGCCACTGGAAACAGCATACTAGTGCTTTCAATGATGGCTTCCTTGCCAAGCACAGAAGAATTCAGTTCACATCAAAGTCGTCTGATTAGGGCTACAAAGCCTGTATTCACTCACACAGCCTTTCCATGGCTAAATCCTGACAATATCAAGAAAGGCTCAACTCTTGTAAACAAACTGTTGATATTATATTACAGCATTTATGGTAGACAAGATATTGTTGCAACTCCACTAGGCTGGAATCTTTGACAAAAGCTAACCAAGATGCTTAATGAAGCCATGGCAACAAAGGGGCTATCAGGAACATGGTCATGGTCTGATGGCTTTAATACACAGCCAGAACCCACAAACAAAGAAAATCAAAAGCTTCCCACTTTGGATAAGCTAGATGGATCAAGAAACATTTATAAAAATGAAACCATGGGAAACAAATCTGCTCGCCACCAGTCCTATATTGCACTATATCATCGAAATTGATCAAGGCTAGAAAAGGCTGCAGAGCTGATACTTGATCCAGAGCTTGGATTGGAGTACAATGGCAAAACAAACAAAAAGGTTCACATATATCTAGTAAGCCTATTGAATGCAAGTTGTCATTGTTTCGAGAAGAAATACAATCTGATTTCAAATAGGCTTTAAAGGAAGCATCAGAAATCAAAGTACAGTGCTTGCAAGATCCATTACAGCCTTTTCAATGTCTAGATGAAAAGGAACTAGAAACTATTTATCCAATCAGGATACCAGAGCCAATGAGTTGTTGGAATTGGAGCAAGCTCAGGCGCAACCCCGAGCGTCATCAGACTGTGTCGAAACCGACGCACGCTGCCACATATTGTTTCCCACGTATGTTTATCCTTTCTAAGTTGTACTTATTGTTGTAGGTCGTGCTACGACCACCCTGCTCTTGTTCGCCCCATGCTCGTGCAATGACCATGGCCTAAGCACGCCCTTGTATGTCTTACACTTTGTCTCGATACTTTGCCCGGACGAGTATTTAGTTCAAGGCATATAATGGCGACCATCTCAGTCCGTTGTCTCTCACGCACAACGACTGAGATAAGCCACTTTAGATTGCTTTTCATACCTACTCAAGCTGACGCTGTATGTAGCCCGCTGTCTCTCGATAGGTAAATAACATCAGTCTGTTGTCTCTTGCGCACGACGACTGAGCCCGCTGTCTCTCGATAGCCGTCGCGCGCCCGTGTATAACTCATATGAGTGACAGGCTTGATGCAGCCTACAAAGATGCTCAAGGAGGAAGAGAGATTGCTGCCATTAAAGCACTTCCCACATACCGTGATGATGCAAAAAAGGAATGGCTTATAGAGCAACAGAAACAGCAAAATATGGTTGATGAAGAAGAAAAACACAAGTAGCAACATGTGCATGCCAGAGTGTTTATGTCTGCACATATGCAACATGCCAAGTTTCTTGAAGAGGAATATTCTGGTAAGCTATCACAGTATAATATTAGACATTCAATATAAGAATTTGCATTTAGGGCATCAAAAATCCAAAGCATATATATCTGATACCTCATTAGATAAGGAAGCAGGGCCTTCCAGATAGTGGCACAATCTTGCACAAGAATATGCACTTATATAAATATATATTAGAAATCACTGAAACTATTGGCACATCATCCAAGGGTAAGTCTTATCATTACTAGCTTGAATACATAATCTTATACATATATCAGAAATTACAAAGGTCACTGGCATGTCATCCAAGGGTAAGTCTTATTATTACCAGCTTGAATATACAATCTTGTGCAAAAGCATGTACTTATGCACTTATCAGGAATCACAAAGCCTGTTGGCACATCATCCAAGAGTAAGTCTTACTATTGCCAGATTCAATGCACAATCTTGCACAAGATTATGTCACTAACAATAGTAACAGTTCAAGACATGGACATAAACATATCTGACTCAAGCATGCCATCCATAAAGACCAGCAAATCAAGCAGTCAGTTAAAGTGCCCAAGAAACAAACAGCAGGTCCATCAGATGAAAGCTCAAGACAATCAAGGCGTTAAAGACTGGATGTGGATGATGTGGACATGTCTGACAGTAAGCAGTGTCACTATATCATATCATTCAAGCTAACCATCAAAAACTTAATGAAGAATGCCTGGGAAAGCTGTCTGCCATAGTGTGACTCAACATATCCGACACCTGTTTCGGCACCCTTGACTATTTCAGCTGTTTCGCTAATGCCATGTTTATTTCCTATTTTATCTGTAGTTGCCATGTGGCATATGTACTGCTTGAGAAACCACTTGAGAAACCATTATTTGCTAATATAGTGCCACGTAACACCATAATTATGTAAGCATGTTACCCATGTTCCTGTTCTTTGATAGTGACCATCACCTCTGTATCTACTCTTAAAATCCTGAATAAATTCCCAAAAATCCCCAAAAATCTACACAGACTTTCTTTGTTCATTTGGTATGTGTCTATTGTTAGGAATTGGCTCTATTGCTCACAAATTGGATGTTTTTATTTCTATTTTCGCTTTTTGAACCTATTTTCACTACAGATTTTCACTGATAAGGCTTTTCTTGCCTTTCCTCTGCCCCATACTATATTCTCTATATATCTGGTGAGTGTATATGACACTATAGAATGATCTTTCCACTTATAAATGGTTTTCTTTCTTTCTTTTCGCTTTGGGGCCTCTTTTTACTAGATCTTTATTGATAAGGCTTTCCCTGCCTTTTCCCTGTCTCACATTATACTCTTTGTATATCTGATGAGTGTATATGATATTATAGAATGATCTTTCCACTTATAAATGGTTTTCTTTCTGTTTTTATTTTGCTTTGAGGGCCTCTTTTCACTAGATCTTTATTGATAAGGCTTTCCTTGCCTTTCTCCTGTCTCACATTATACTCTCTGTATATCTGGCGAGTGTATATGATACTATAGAATGATCTTTCCACTTATAAATGGTTTTTTTTCTTTCTTTTTGCTTTGGGGGCCTTTTTTTACTAGATTTTATTGATAAGGCTTTCCTTGCCTTTTCCCTGTCTCACATTATACTCTCTATATATCTGGTGAGTGTATATGATATTATAGAATGATCTTTTCACTTATAAATGGTTTTCTTTCTGTTTTTTTTTTGCTTTGAGGGCCTCTTTTCATTATAGATCTTTATTGATAAGGCTTTCCTTGCCTTTTTCCTATTCCACATTGTACTCTCTATACATTTGGTGAGTATATATGAATGATCTTTAGAATCCCAAAAAGACTGAACTTATGGGTTGGTTTGAGGCTAATGCAAATCAAGAGCTTATTAATGCTGGTGCACATGACTATCTGTATCAAGACTTTCCAAAGAAATTTGTTTGAAATAAAAGAAACAAAGCATGAAAAGTACAACAAAGATATAAAGCCATTGATAGAATGTATTCTGTCTATGCCACAGCAGGAGAGAAGTTCTATTTGCATCTTTTGCTTACTCAAATCAAAGGCAAGTATTTTATATTCTATAAAATCTTTTAATTAATATATTATACTAGGTGTTAT
>JBBPTW010000590.1:0-11471 GCA_038094575.1 Phylloporus cf. nigrescens
GCTCTGAGAAGGAAGGATATTGCAGATAGTATTTTAGTGATGCTCTGAGCACCAAGAACTGGAATGCTCATGATTGTGCAATCAATGGCCATCAGAACACCAGACTAATGAACACTGATGAGACAAGATAGGCTGTATTGATTAAGTGGCATACCAGTGTCATCTGACTATTGACTTGATAACTCATATCATCCACAAACGTCTTCACGTCCATTGCATTGACAATATTATTGACACAGATGGCTTCCAAACATGCAGTAACCCCAGGAAAACAGTACACAGCATACTTAACAAGGATGCTTCACTGCACCATCTGGGATATCTTCAGAGAGTGAGACCGGACGAGCCAGGCTTCTGGGAAACCATGCATGTGTAAGAACTGGTGATGACCTTATGAAGTAAGGAATGGGTAACGACAACTACCATCTAGCATTACTTATAGAGTATGGATTTAATTCTGCCTGATCATTGAAAATGTCTTTAGTTTGAACCTGAAAATGCTGCTTTGAGTCATTCACTCACCAGACAGTACAACAGTGAATTTGTCTAACAAGTTCCCACATGATTTGGCTGATGATTGTTGGTGCAGGGTCAACTGTGGTATGCCGGACAGACATACCAGCTTCGCTTAAGTATTTCAAGAGCATTCTAGTTGTATCCAGATTGCCAAATGTTGAGGCAGCTATGGAACCCTCCATAGTTGCAGCTTCTGTTGACGTGGCAACTGAGTCTTTGCTCATGTTTATCTGTAAAGGAACTTACCAACACAAAGGTAGCGAAGCTCCTGACATAGCGATCGAATCTCATGGTGGGGTAACAATGTTTCAAAAGGAAAGTACTCAACATGTTTTCAGAATTGTGCCTTGAGTTTCCATCCTATGAAATAACAATCAATACATGTGAAGGAAAAGGTTTATCAGCAGAGCTCACGGAGGTATTCCTTGTCACAGATATAAGCGGATTCTTGAAATAGCAATTCTGCTGGGACATTCTGCTTCCAGGTGATGAGCTACTGCAGTGTCAACATAATAATATTCATACGCATCGTTTGGATTTGAGTCATCAGCCAGGTGGATAGGTTCCACATACATTAACCAGTCTGGGTTGACTTGTGCTTGTGCTGTGATGATCCATTCCTCAAAATTGCAAATCCGTTGCACCGAGTTGTACCACTGGATGTTGAATCCAGTGATAGTTTTCTGATAGCTGGATTAATGTTACACAGGTGCATAACGCCTAGACACTTACCAGCACTTCATTGTAACAATAAGTTATACCGCATGGGTGAATCAGTACCTTCCAGTTGCCAATACATGCAGTAACCCTACTTGCAAGCGATGAGCGAGCTTGCCTAGACAATCACTTCATTATAACACTGACCTATCTTTCTCAAATTGTTCCATGTCATGTTCTGTGAACAACTACCCAGAAGAAGAGTCAGTTGGCATCAGATTCTGCGGTAATGTAGGTCGGTTATATCTTCTCAGCTGCAAAGGCCAAGTGGGTACTCCACAGTTCTCATAGACGTCTGTGTCATCCATCAGCGGAGAGATGTTACGCTTTCAATCTGGAAGATTTGAGTGTAGACTTGGACTGAGAGCTTCGGTTCTAAGCCAGAGGGGTTCTTATAATGCTCAGCCAAAGAGTGAGTCAAATGAAGCTAGGAGTTCGAGTTCAGAGACGTCTATTCCAAGTAGACTAAGCTTGGAGTTTACAGGAGAGCATGGCATAGTTTATATACTTCAAGGCAGGAAAGAAACCATGGTGATATACCTGTGTAAAACACAATCACAAGGAAATAGGAATTAGAGTATCAATCACCAAAACAAAAGAGACGAAGTTAGAAGCACAGGAAGAGATGGTAGTGAGGGGAAACATCATGATGACGGAAAGCGGTAAGTGCCATCAATGTGGAGATAGTGTCCTGGAGACGAAAGATAGTCATCAAAAGGCAGAAAGGTGAGGATGGCCATGGACTGAAGGGAGAGGACATAAGGTCCAGTAGAGAGAAAGAACAAGAATAGGGAGAATAACAAAGAGAAATCATAACATTATCCCCTTTGTATGTCAGAAGACACCTGGTCTTCCATTCAAGACATGGAGTCATTTGAGAATGGAGGAGCCAGTGGAGTTGGCATGGCCAGCATCATCTGCCAGCTCTTCATCTGCAGGGTCCACAGGAGTATTGGAGGGGTGGGGGTGAATGAGGTTTTCCAACCAATTGAGGCAAAGAGACAAGCTAGAGCGAGAGGATATGATAGGGGAGGAAGCTGGGTGGTGAGTGGGGCCTGTTCCAGAGACCTTATTGCACTTGGGGCAGTCAGCAAAGGGGCATCTAGTATGAAAGGGATGGCCAGTATGATGGCAAACATAGCATGCCTTTGAAAAGTCATGGTGGGTAGAGGGGTAGGGACCAACTGGGTGACTGTTGTGGTGGGCCTCTCGGAAGTGAGCAAGTTCGGGTTTGGAGAGGGATTTAGTGAGGTCAGTGGCATGGGCATAGTTAGCAGTGATGATAAGATCTCCTAGGCCTAGTTGACAGAGAGCATGGAGAAGGACTTTGTGCTATTCTTGGTGGATGGAGGTAAGGGTGTTCGAAATGAATGGGGTGGCTAGGTCTACTCTTTCCTCTTGCTGTCGCACCAGAGGAAGGAAAAGGCTCATGTGAGCAGTGGTTTGATAGGTGAGAAGGAGGTAGTGGAAGAGCCCAGCTCAATCAAACCATCCAAGTGATACATCAGGTGAGGGTCCTCCAAGAAGGCAACATACAGAGGGATATCCCTCTCATCCATAGGTTCTTTGGATTTCAGGGCAGCCTCTGGAAGGAATGGGGCAGGAGGAGAGGAGAAGGGAGGGGGTGCCACGACCTGGGGTGACCGAGGAGATGGGGGGGACAATGGCCAGTCGTGTGGAAAGAGATGAGGAGAGGTGGCCAGAGGAGAGATGGGGATGGACAGTGTGTTTTCTGAGGGGTTGGTCATGGTATAGGGCTAGAGTGACATGAAGGAATTTCTGAGAGAAGGACGAAGATGGGGGAAAGGTCTTGGGGTGGGCCTTTTTGTAATCTTCTAGGATATCTTTAGCATTTCCTAGGTTCCGTTCTGGTTCCCAGGAGTTGTCTGAGGATGGGTAACCTTCCAACTTGATCAGAAATTCCCTTCTGGCAGGAGATCCCCAGTGACATAAGATTGCTTCTACCTCGAAATGTTCCTCTCCTGATATCAGATCTGGAGAGGGTAGAGGGAAGTTCTTGCCATGTATATCGTTTTCCTTGTAAGGGGTGAGAAGAAAGGTATGAAACATGTTGTGGATTTTCCAGGAACAAGGGAGGCAGAGTTTGTAGGTGATTGGGGATAGGGCCTCAGAGATGGTAAAGGGGCCTTCTTGTTTAGGGGTGAACTTGAGGTTTGGAACAGCTCTTCGAAGGTTTCAAGCTTCCAGCCAGACTTTGTCTCCTTTCTTCAGCATAGGAAGAGGGTGTTGGAAGTGAGCTTTCATGGTTTGGAGGGCCAGGGCATGGATGGCAAGGGCTTTATTTCTTGCTATGGAGATAAGTTTGAGGTGGTCCTCCACAGCCAGGATGTTGGTATCAGCAATGATGGTAGGCAAGGAATGGGGTTCATAGCCCATCATGAGAAGGAAAGGGAACTGGTTGGTAACTGAATGAGGGTGGTAATTGTGGGTGAATTCTGCCATGGTGATATGATCAGCCCAGGTCTCAGGGTGGTTTCCACAGAAGATTCAGAGATAGGTTTCAATTTCTTGATTTACCCACTTGGTTTCACCATCTGTTTGAGGGTGATAGGCAGTAGACAGGGAGAGATCATACTTGAGAAGATGACCTAGTTCTTTGGTGAAGGTAGAGGCGAATTGAGGACCTCTATCCGAAATGATTTTGTCATAGAGCCCAAATCGTTTAAAGACTTTGTTGAAAAAGAGAAGGGCAATGCCTTCCACAGAGATATTTTTCTTAGTAGGGCAGAGGATTACCCCCTTAGTAAGGCCATGGTTGACCACAATCAGAAGAGTATCGAAACCTTGGCAGAGGGGAAGATCGGTGATGAGATCACAGGAGATCTGTTGGAATGGTCGTTGTGCAGAAGATGGAATGGGGAACAGTGGTGTGTGGGTGGGGTAAGTGTTGGTTTTGTTTTGCTGGCAGGTGGTGCATCCCTCCACATATTTTTGTACAAAGGTAGCTAGCCCTGGCCACCAAAATTCAGAGAAGACAAGCTATCAAGTTTTTAGAAATCCTGGATGTCCCGCAGAGGGGTGATCATGATGTCTGGCAACAACTATTCTCCAAAGGTCACTGTCAGAGGGAACATAAACCTGTTCTTGGTACATTAGTACTCCATCCATGAATCCCCAGTCAGAGAGACGGATCTGGAACTTAGAGGGTAATCCCTCCATTGCTTGCAGTGCGTCTTGTACTAAGGGGTCCTTTTGGGAAGAGAGAGATAGTTTTTGATATAGGCTCGAATCAATGAGGTGGGTGAACAGGGAAGATGACAGGAGAGTGACACCTTCATTGTTAGAATCTTCAGTAGGGACGAGATCAGGTCATCTGGAGAGGGCATCCAGTCCTGCAATGGTTTTCCCAGGAACATGGTCAACTTGAAGGTCGAAATCTGCCAGGTCCAACAGCCAGTGGGCTTGTCGTCGGTTTAATTTCTGAGGTTGTTGGAAGTAAGTTAAATTTTTGTGGTCGGTCCAGACCTGAATAGGAAAGGGGGAACCATGAAGGTAATGTCACCATGCCTTCAGAGCACGAATCACCACTAGTAGCTCTCTGTCATGGATATCATAGTTCCGTTCTGCAGGGAGAAAGGTTTGTGATAAGTAGCCACAGGGGTACCAATCTCCATTGATGTCTTGTTGGGAGAGGATTGCCCCTGAGGCATATTTCGAGGCATCTGTGATTACAGCAAAGGATTTGGATATGTCTGGGAAAGAGAGTACTGGTTCTGACAGGAATAGTCGCTTAAGAGTGTCAAAGGCTAGTTGATAGCATGAGGTCCATTTCCAGAGTATGTCTTTCTTGGTTAAATCAAGTAAGGGACAAGCGACATCTGAGTAATGGGGAATGAACTGTCAATAGAAGTTGGCAAATCTGAGAAAGGATCGTACATCCCGAACCTTTTGTGGAGTGGGCCAGTCTGTGATTCCCTTGAGTTTAGTAGGATCCATGGCTATCTGTCCTGGTTGAATGACCATCCCAAGGTAATTCACTTCTGACACTCCAAACTCACATTTCTCCAATCGGAGATAAAGGTCCAGTTCTTTCATTCTTTGAAGAACGCGTTTGGTTTGTTCTTCATGGATGGTCTCATCTGGGAAGAAGATCAGGAGGTCATTCATGTAGATGATCAGCCACCCTTCTGCAATCATATCTCAAAAGGAGTTGTTCATAAAGCGTTGAAAGGTGGAAGGGGAGTTTGTCAGCCCAAAGAACATAACAGTCAGTTCAAAAAGTCCCTTGTGGGTAATAAAGGCAGCCTTCCATTGATCTCCATCCCGGATATGAACATTATTGTACCCCCATCATACGTTAAACTTGGTGAAGACCCTGGCGTCCTTCAGTTTATCTACCAGATCTGAGATGATTGGCAGAGGGTAGCCATTCCATATGGTGTGTTCGTTTAGATAACGGTAGTCTTGGCAGGGTCGGAGTTTGCCATCTTTTTTTTTGACAAAGAAAAAGGGGGAGGCTTGGGGGGAAGAGGAGGGTTGGATTTTCCCAGATCTGAGGTTTTCTTTGATGAAGTCTTCAGCAGCAAGTTTTTCATCAGGAGATAGAGAATAGATTTTGCTAATTTTAGAGATGAAGGACTCTTTCAGATTAATAGGGTGGTCGTAAGGTCTGGATGGGGGAACATGGTCTGTGGACTCCTTCTGAAAGATCGAAGAGAATTCAGAATATTCTGGAGGTAGGATCACCTGTTGCTTGGTGGAATGCTGAGCCAGTTTGGTGGAGATGGTTATTTTTCATAAGACATTTTGGAGCTTGATCTTAGAAGAGAAGGCTTGGAAGAAGCAGGAGGCAGATTTCTGAATGCGATTGAGGGAGTAGGAATGATACGCTCTTTTTACAAAATTCTGGGGGATCTCATGCTCCAGATAGGCTAGGGTGTGACTCTGGGGTTTACAGGAGGGTAAGTGAGGTGGTCTAGTTTCTGCCTTCCTTGTTCGAGCAGATAGGAAGTCAGAGAGATGTTCATGGTAGAGGAAGGTGGATTGGTCTAATGTTTCAGGGATAAAGACTGCCCTTCATTTCCAGTCAATCTTGGGGTTTGTTTTCTGAAACCAAGGGATTCCTAAGAGAATATTTTCTTGTCCCAGATGCATAACATGAAAGGTTACTTTCTGAACAACTGAAGCTAGCTTAATATAGAGGTGGGAAACGTATTTGACTTCCCCTTTTTTTGTTGATAGTATGGTCTGCGTTCCTGACAGTAAGGGGTTCAGGTAGTTGAGTCAGAGGAAGGTGGTTTCTTTTTGCAAAGTCCCAGTCAAGGCAGGAGATGTTTGCTCTGCTATCAAGCAGAGCAGTGGTGTTGACGACTTTTAGGGTGCTCGAAGGGATGATCACTTGGACAGCAATGGTCAAGGCATTTTTGTTATTCGAGGCTATTGTTACAGGTGAACATGAAAGAAGAGAGGGAGGTCCTTGCGTTGAAGAAGGCCTCCCAGTTAAAAATCCTCTTCAGCAAGAAAGGCTAGACGAGCTACGAGTCCCTCATCATCTTCATCATTTTCATCTTCTATTAAGGCAGGGATCTCATTTTCCTCTTCTCATTCTACTTCCCTCACCTTCTTTTCAACAATCTTGTCGACAGTCTTCTTTGCCAGCCCATGGTTTGGGCAGTCCCTGGCTAGGCCAGGCTTTCCACAAGTAAAACAGAGCCCCTTCTTCATATAGAACCCCTTCTGTTCATAGGAGAGATGGTCTACGTCCATAGCATTAGGGTCCCTTCCATTTGCAGCAGGAGATTGATAGGAATGATTGGAGGGAGGGGGGGTGCGACTATTGGAAGAGAATTTGTCAAGATGGTTAAACTGGGCCTGGAAGAATTCTGCTTTCTGATACCAGGTGTCGATCTTGTTAGGAATAGTATCCAGAGAATAGATTCACTTTGTGAGTTGAGGGGACAGTTCTTTAGTAAAGAAGTGGATGGCAGCAGTGTCATTAGCTATTTTGCTGGTATGCAACACTAACTTGAACTCATTGATGTAGTTCAGAACCTCTCTTCCTTCCTGTCTCAGCCTTTCCAACGTATCCAGTCCTTTGGCTTTCTGGTCTGTAGGCTGGAAAGATTTCTTTAGTTCTTTTACGAATTCAGCAAACAAGGGCCACTTGGAGTTATCCAGTGCATCTTGAATGAAGGAGGAGCTCCAAGAGAGGGCTGGTCCTTTCTTCATGAAGGAAAGAGCGAAGGCCACCTGTTTCTTATCAGAGTCATAGATAGTCTCATTGACAGCAAGGTAGAGTCAGATGGATTGGATCCAGGGGAGGAAAGTTTTTTCTGCTCCATCATATTCTTTGGGGAGTCTGAGATGAAGTTCTTTCAGAGTGGCAGTTGTCATGGAGACAGATGGGGGCGGTGTAGCAGAGGAGAAAGGGTGAGTAGGGGGAGGGGGTTTCTTTCAAGGGGTGGAAGGCAGAGAAGGGTTCTGGAAGGGGTTCACCCACAGGTGTGCCAGAGTTCTTTTAGTTCAGAGGGGGAAGCAACTGGACAGTGCTTGGCCAGAGAAAAGGCGGAAGCTTAGTCTTTTGTTACACTTTCAATCTGGAAGATTTGAGTGTAGACTTGGACTGAGAGCTTCGGTTCTAAGCCAGAGGGGTTCTTATAATGCTCAGCCAAAGAGCGAGTCAAATGAAGCTAGGAGTTCGAGTTCAGAGACGTCTATTCCAAGTAGACTAAGCTTGGAGTTTACAGGAGAGCATGGCATAGTTTATATACTTCAAGGCAGGAAAGAAACCATGGTGATATACCTGTGTAAAACACAATCACAAGGAAATAGGAATTAGAGTATCAATCACCAAAACAAAAGAGACGAAGTTAGAAGCACAGGAAGAGATGGTAGTGAGGGGAAACATCATGATGACGGAAAGCGGTAAGTGCCATCAATGTGGAGATAGTGTCCTGGAGACGAAAGATAGTCATCAAAAGGCAGAAAGGTGAGGATGGCCATGGACTGAAGGGAGAGGACATAAGGTCCAGTAGAGAGAAAGAACAAGAATAGGGAGAATAACAAAGAGAAATCGTAACAAGAGACACGCTCTGCTGGTACCCTGACTGCTCCAGGTTGTGCCTTGGCTGTGGACCAAGAGGATCCGCTGGTGATGGAAGAGGCCATTGGTGGTCGATGGCACTGGTACCTGAATCATCCAGTAAAAGATCCTCCATTGTAGGATGTGGTGGGCTTGGACATCTGAAATTCAGAACTTGACCCTCTTGGAAACGAGGTGATTGACTGTTGGCGGTGCCACTGGCATTGAGAATGCCATCACTAACACTGGTAGATATGGCTGTGATGGATGGACCCAGTGGTGACGCCGAAGAATTAGCTTGATCCATTATTGTCTGCTGCAGTGACAAGTGGTTCAGCTGGTAGGTTTAACAAAATCAAATGCACAAACTTAGTGGCCTTGGACTGGATTGACGATACCAGAATGAGCTCAAGGCTTGGAGTTTGGCTGGTGATAGCAAATGGTAATGGTCACGTTACATAAGCCACAACGATGCATTGTGGTCCATCTGGTCCTGATCGCGCTCACCAGTCTTCCTTGGCTCGAATTCGCCCTGGTCACCTCCTGGCACACTATCTTGACATGGCGCATCCGGATCATTGCTGGCCTTGTTCCTTTCATTCCTGGGGCTGTTCCCATTGCATCCGACACGATTTGTACTATTTCGGCAGTGCGCTTTGCCCTCATCATCTCCAAACTCAGCCCTCTCGTCTTCTAGGCCTCCATGACCTGGATGTTGACGAGGTGTGTCCCTCTTATTGAAGTGATGATTCTGACCGCTTGTAAGTCACTCCATGTGTCCCAGGGAGTCGCCTGGTGCACCCCTTTGGCCGCCCAGCTTGTTTGGCTCGACTGGGCTTCCTCCTGATGAGTGCCCCTTCACCCTTTCCTCTGATCGCTCTGAAACTTGCTCTAACATGTTCGGCGGCTTTATTGGCTGTCTCCAGTTATCCTCGACTTGTCCCAATGGTCTTGACACAACCGCTTCGTCTCCTGGGTCACCCAGTTCGACTTGAACTGTCCCTGGTGAGTTTTCCTCAGCTGGTCGCTCCAACCACTTGTCAGCGTGTTCTGACATCTTCGACAGGTCCATCAGTTATCCAATGGCATCATCGATGCCCCATGGCATTCCTGACATGTCTGCTGCAGTGCTGGTACTCGCCTTGTTGAAGCTCGCTGGTACCATCCACTCCCCCTCGAGCTCGACACTCGGGGGCTTGTTCTCTTGGCCTACACATCCGACCGGTTCATTTGGAGGTGGAGGAGGATCCGGGGAGTCTCTAGGCAGGTCATTGTCAACCATTCGTGCGCACTGACTGTCCTTGCCAGCCGCTGTCGCCAGCATGTGCTGACACAGTGCTACATGGGAGCTCGGACGACGCGTTGGCCGAACAATCCAAAAGTTTTCTGACTGCCCGGTTGGCAGGTCCTCGTCTGTATCTGATCCATTCTGCCATGAAAGTTCATATAAACAAACCCAGCAGTGATCGTGATCTTCTGCGTGATAGGCACGCCATTAGCCCCTGTGTCCTATCCATCTTCGGAGGGTTCCAGGATGATTATCAGACTGTACAACACACCAACCTGTATTACGTTTGCTGGCTTTCGCTACTGTAGAGCCGGCAGCCTGAGGGAAGAAGAGGATTTTTACTTCATTGTCCAAACTACTCATGTAGCCCATGGCGTTTGAGGAACTCCCAGTTACACTTGACACATTATTGTCCCCGGCATCTAGGAGAGAAAGTGATCCAAATGACGAGGTGAACATTTCCAATAACAACCTCAATGAATCAAAAAGCTGGGCATGCTGGAATAGAATGGGTACCATTACTCGGGGACACCATCGGAGATGGACCAGTTCGTGCTCACAAATGTCATTTCCTCTGTTCCGTATGGAATCAGGCATGATCCCAAGCCCGGAAATAGACAACGCGGTTGGGTTCGCATGTGCCTTGACAGACTGCGCGTCAAAAGCGATGTTGGTCCATGAACCAGTCAACAACTGAGACATTTCGGCCATGCTTGTAAATGTTGACGGATGTTTTGCCCCAAAAGATTGCACCATTGATGCACGGGTATGTGTGGTGAGACCCAGACACAGGGATGGACTCACTGGCAGATGATGTGACAACGATCATGGCGAGATAGCATATTCACCCAATCCTAGCTGAATTCATTATTAATCTTATGGACATTGGGGGTAGTCAAACTAGTTGGAAATGAATGTGCATGTGATACTTCCAACAGCATACGGCCATGACTTAGTTTAGGCTGCTGAGCTGTTGCTACTCTGCTGTGGTGGGTGTCCCTGTGAGAGGGGTGGTGGGTGAAGATCGCGGATCTCTGGTACAAATGGATTAGCGTATGAAGATTTGAAGTAGTCAATCATTCATCTAAGTGTATATTAGGTGCGAGAGAACTACAATTATATTTAACGTGCCCTTTTAAACCTATCTGGACTCACGCAATGCCTGAGTCTGGTCCGCCGTCATGAAGGGGTTGTGTTGAGTGTGCGCGATTCTAGGAAAACACATAAATAATCCTCAAGTAGCATGAAATAAGCCATACCTTATGCTCAATGCATTATTGCATTGGCGTCTGTGGGCGAATCTCATGTTGGATGGGTTGGTAGCCATGATGAACTTTCACTCACCATTACGGTATTGCCTCGCCGAAGGGCCCTTTGATCTCCTCTTTCGAAGTTGATCATTATTGCGTTCAAGTTGTATGACTGGTTGAGATGCCGATTTTGGAATCGGTTATGGTGGCTGTGATTCATTTGTCACATCCTGCAAGTGCGCTGCATGGGAACATTCTTTTCTAAAGTTGGTGGTCATAGAGCATCCAGAGGTATCTTGTCCTATTGATAACATCATGATCTAGAGAGAGTAAGAACATATAAATACCGGAGTGGCAGTTGATGAGTGAGATTATTGGATTTACCCAAGGCTGCCAGGATCACATCCCCAAAACTAAGCCCTGAGTGATGACCATTTTAGCCACAGCAGCAGAGAATGCCCAGGCCACAATTTCAGGAGGGTGGAAACAGCAAGCATTGAGTGCAACAGTTGTGGAAGAGTTGAACCCACAAAAATGCTATCAATATCACTGTTAGGTAGATGAAGAGCACTGGTTACTTTGCAATTACCCTCCTCATAAATTGGCCATGAGTACAAGAGTGGTGAGTGTGTGGTCCATAATTGAGCATATATGGGAC
>JBBPTW010000591.1:0-11460 GCA_038094575.1 Phylloporus cf. nigrescens
GTATCGAAATAACATGTTTGTCGGCAGTATCCTGATGCGACTTCCTCGTGGATCTCTACTGTCCGTGGAAATACATGGCCAGTGTGGTGAGCGCCTTGTGGTGCAAAAGGCTCGTCCGACGAACTGCGGTGTATTGAAGTCGACTCGCATTCCTGGGAGAAACGTTGATATAGTACAGTTGTTTTCATGATACTAATGGAATGGAAAAGCATC
This sequence comes from Phylloporus cf. nigrescens, assembly GCA_038094575.1. Lineage (NCBI taxonomy): Eukaryota > Fungi > Basidiomycota > Agaricomycetes > Boletales > Boletaceae > Phylloporus > Phylloporus cf. nigrescens. The sequence continues at coordinate 214 of JBBPTW010000591.1, forward strand.
ATGCTAGTTTCCGATCTGAACAGATTGCGTCGTGATATTCCAGGCAACATCACTTTACTTGTCGAGATTGACGCCATCCGGAGGTAACAATTCCAGGCGTATGTGATCGTGGTTGGTGTCATACTTGGCACAAGATGTCAAGATAGATGGAGGTAATCAGCATCCTCGTAGTTGCTAGGACACGGTGGGCTTGTCATGCTGCATGCGAGGCTAGCATATCCGACCGTCTATGGTGGGTTCGGTCCGGGCTAGCGTTGTATAAAACGCCAACAAACGTCCAATAGTCTTGCGCAACACTCGCGTACTAGCTTCCCTCAGGCTGGGCCTATGATCGCCCTTGAACAGTTCAAGCTGCTTGTACACGTCCCTTGTTACATTGGGCGCAATTTATCCTATCCCTCGACTACATTGTACCAACTATTCAATATGTCCGGCAGACAACATCTCAGTTACGATGATCTCGTCTGATACGCAGACTCGGAGTAAGGCGCCTGAGTCCGCGATGAGGACGTGACAACGTAACGATGTCACGCAAACCTTGCTTAGACTCGGAAGTCACGGTCTTGCATATGAAATGAACCCAGTGTACCTCCATCCGCAAAGATATCTCTTCGACTGGTCCGTCAGAGGATAGCACGAGCTGAACCTCTTGCTTCCTCGATGCACGCTAGTTTGGTGGCCACGCCGGCAAGGAGATGTCGGCCATCCGCACGCAGCGAAAGACAGATTGTTCGCGACCGCGGTAGGCTAGCGGGACAGTCTTGGAGGTTGGGCAGGGACACTAACGCGGCATGGCCAGCAAATAACAGGTATAGAGGAAACCTGCCTTGAACTATTTTAGAGATTTGCCCAGCTGGCGCTGATAGGACCGTCCATCCGAGATGCACCGTGTCAGGCTGGCATGCAATACTCGGGCCACTCTGACCAAAGACAGATTAGTGTCATTCGAGTTATCACTTGGAATCTGCTCGTACGTATTTGATCTCGTACTCGCGGCATATGCGGCGCTAACACTAGCCTGAGGGCCGTCGGTCTATGGTTCGGATCTAGTCGCAAACGCAGTCAATCCAGCGATGAGGGAGATGTGGTCTGGTTTCTACGCTGCAAACTGCTCCATAGTGCTCCATATTTGCGCGTGCGGTTAGGTACCAACTCGAATCATCGTGCTGCTAGGACGATGAGCGTATCTGAGCTCACTACTTCTCGATCATGCTGCAAGTTCCACCTTGAATTTGCTAGTCTTCGTCCATTAACGTTTTAACTTACTCGACTTCCGTTTACGACGTCTTCTGGTCTCAAGCTGTGGCCGTGGCCATGAAAATATTTATCCCCCCTGGGCTCAGTGCAATGTGTTACGCAACGCTGCAAGCCCGCGCCAGCACGCCGGTGAGGGCACATACATAACTTATCGTAACACATTTACCTACTACGCTGCACTGCCCACACCAGGTCCTCACGAACATGATGTTGAATTCTTCACATGATGAACTCCTCCAGGGTGAACTTGGCTCACGTCACTTTTCAGTGCTACTGCTAGGTCAAAAAAGCGCTCCCTTCCACGGAGGTGGAATCTAAAATTAATGATTACACGCGGTCCGTTCTCGGCGATGGGTCGACCAGAAGGCATCCCGATAATAATGAGCGAGCAAAGATGCTGATGGGAAACCACCTTTACGATGGGCGGCGAAAGCATTGACAAGGAGGGCGAGATTAGCCGATGTCAGGGCCGTGGGCGCGGTACTGTGCCAGTGAGGGCAACTATAGATCTATGATCGTCATTAATTGGTCTTGAGTGAGCTACGTCCAGGTCAAGGGTAGGTGTGAGCAACTTTCTCTGGCGGTTTCCTCCATCGTAGTGTACTCAAAGAGTGATATCGTCGTCCCCGATTTCGAAAATATGATAACAGCGTGAGCCGTAAAAAGGAACCCGCTCGAATCAGCGCGCGCACCGGACATCTCCGAGCGAACGTTGCCAACAAACCGCCTCCTCGGTGCTTGCGACAAACACTGCACGTTACCAGTTAGTAAGTGCTGGATTGAAACACCCTGGAGTACGTATCACGTCCGACTTGATTGCGCTGGCATGTGCTCACGGAGATCCAAGTCGTTCACCATGGCACATTGGCGGGCCGTGGGTATATATCCCGGTCAGGTCTCTGAAGTCTCGCTAGCGTAGTCTACAGCGAGCGCCAGAGGTCCCGATCAGCTTGAAGTTTTAGAGAATACCCCAGGTGTCCTGCACGGGTTGAAACCAAGCTAGAGGCCACCGTCATAGGACTGCACCAGGATTTGGGAACATTCGTAACTGAACTGTGAGTTGGCTCGTCGAATGAAACTGGTAGTAGTCTTACCTCGAGAGGGGTTGGAGCTCTCCCACTTCAACGGTTCATCTGACCTTATTGAGGGCCATCGCTTTTCAAGGGCGTCCTGATTGCACGGATCTGATTCTAGTTTACCTATTCGTTCTCGAGCGTCTGTCCAACGGAGTCTCTTCTCCGATTCAGCCCGCGTCCGCCTTCCCGCTCATGCCCTAAATTGCTGGACTCGTAATTCCAGGTCCTTCTGGACCCCTCAGGCCGATTCTTGGCACCCTGAACCAGCGCACTGCTCTGGTACTATTGGGACAATCCAAGATGTCTAACTTGCTGAACGGACCCGAATACTCTTACTATTTTTGTCCGTAGGCGCGCTTTTTTTGAAGCTCCCCTGGACTGACTTCTGCTATATAATAAGATATGATGTTATGAGATGGGTTTCGGCAAACTCTCCTGCAACTCACTCGAGGATCCGTTTTGATCCAATGGTCTCTTTGCGCCGTGTCATGGGCGCGATAGTAACGGTCTTTTTCGTCCTCGGATCAGCACAAGCCCTTCTATTGGCAGACAAGCTCAAACTTCTCAGTCCATCTGCTCGTGGTACATTGAAGAGATCAACTCCCGCTGCTCCTCGCTTCATGGTTTACAATGATAAGTGGGTCGACCCATTTCCCTCTGCATCAGAACTCCGGGTAAGCAACTCGGAGCTACGGCCATACCAGTCGCTGATTAGACATACTGGACAGGGCTTCACTGTCTTGTGAGTATTTCTTGGAGGGTTGATCCCACGAGATAGCTCATGGATCCCTAGCGCCGTTACATTCCTGCTGGTGTCTGGTGCCGTCGACGAGGCTCGACACTGGCAAGACTTTCCTGCAAGTCAGCGTGCCGACTGTATGAAAGAATACAATGACGCCGGAATTTCGTTAATCGTTTCCGCCCTCGGGTCCACTGAGACACCAACGTCTTCTGGCGCCGACCCCGTAGCAGTGGCAAACAGTATGGCTGCATGGGTGACTCAGTATGGCGTCGATGGCATCGACGTCGATTATGAGGCAAGCCACTTCGTTTAATCCGTAGGCTCCTGTCACCTGACCAAGGTATCTACGGACATAGGACTTCTCGGCATTCAGCAGCGGTAGCGGTAGTGCTGAATCTTGGCTCATCAAATACACACAGCAGCTCCGGTCACAGCTTCCACAAGGGAAATATATTATTAGTCACTCCCGTGGGTTGTATATAAAACGTAGAGTGACATTTGTTGACCACGTGGCTTTCAGCCGTCGCGCCATGGTGAGTGCATTGCTGGACTTGGCGTGTAGCGGGTGTTTATCCAACCAGGTTCTCTCCATCCAAGTGGGGCGGCGGCGGATACCTTGCTATTGATAAGAGTGTGGGATCATTGATCGATTGGGTAAGTTGGTACGGTTCCACAACCCCCACTTTCCTTTGTTGATTAACACCACTGTAGTATAACGTTCAGGTGAGTACCATGTACCATAACCTCCCATGAGATCATCTGGTTGACCATTATCACCAACGATGCCCTGTTGGTTTTCAGTTTTATAATCGTGAGCGATCTGAGTGTATCGTTAACCGATTATTTATTCCTGACATGATTTTCTGTCTGGCAGAGGGAGCTTCAGAGTACACGGACTGCCCTGGACTCCTGGACGCTTCGTCATCAGCCTGGCCCCAAAGCGCTCTTTTCCAGATTGCATCGGATGGCGTCCCCCTGGATAAACTTGTGATAGGAAAACCGGCGGCGCCCTCGGATGCATACAATGGTTACACCGACCCGTCGACGCTCGCTTCGTGCGTCTCTCAAGCAGCTTCCAACGGCTGGGGTCAGTCTTACAGCTCTGTATTTTTCAAACTCGTGGAATACTGACCAAGAACGACTCGGGCAGATGGCGGTGTGATGGCCTGGGAGGTAAATCCGTCATGTTCTTCACACTGAAGGCGTCGGGACGACATGTTTTTTGACAGTATCCTGAGGCCAACGCCTCATGGATCGCTACCGTTCGTGGAAATACATGGCCAGAATGAAAGTCTGGCAAGCCGAATGAAAAGCTACAAGCACTCAGCCAAGACCAGCCGCGTCTATTCTGGAGTGTATGCACTAGCGTCCTCCGAAAAGATACCAAACGTAGTCCGCACCCTGATTGTCCATAGGTCTTTCTATTCTCCGAGGTTTGCAGGAATTTTTGGCCATATTTATACCTGGTAACCCCCACGTTCCTTTCATCACATTCGCTTTTGTGTTGCAACAGCTTCGCTCATTTTTATATATTGTACTTAATTTATCGGGATTGTAACTTATCTTGTCCAGATGTTGTTGAAATTTAAGTTATTCGCCCCGCGTCCGAAGGGACCAAACCATTGCCGCCTTAGGTCTGGTGGTCCTCCGGCACCCGTCGCATGGGCAGAACGGCTGGAGGAGTAGGACGCCTATGGGGCTTCTGTCGGTGAGCTGCGAGGCTAGCAGTGGGTGATGCCGCGCATACCAATTCAATAGGCGCTGTCGACAAGAGCTTGATTTTCTGAATCAGCCGCACAATGCAAGGCGGCACTAGCTCCGATCGGTTCTCCACCCCCCTGCGCGTCAGTTTTTCAAATAGGAAACATACACCCGTCTGCCATAGCCTTGGCAAACCTCTCGATCGGAGCAGTGAAATCCGTTTGTAATACAAAGATGGACAGGATTGACCCTAATCGTTCAATACTAGCTGGATGTAGCCATTGCATCACGGCAGAATACCGTAATGCCATGGATACGTTCAGAGATAGTGACTCAGACTATGTGAAGGTTCGCCAGTCCGTGGTTCGTATGAACGAGTTCGTCATCGTCCACTTGTTCGACGAAGAACCCTCCCAGGATCTTTCCTCGGTACTATACGCGCTGAGGAGACTGACCTTGGAATGACACCATCCATGTCGTCCAGTCTTCGATCAAGCTTGGTCCACTTAAACCGAAGCGGCCGAACTGTGGAATCGTATGCCATAAGGGGAATTGGAGCCTGAGCGGAAATTGTTGCTCATCGGACCTAGCAAGAAGCAGGCAGGGTTAGTCAGTCTCGATGAGCAGAGGCCGCACGGGCCATAGACGACTTGTCCTTCGAGTCTTGATACGACGGATGCCGCCAACTAGACTTTTACACTTCTTTGCCCTAGGCATCCATCGACGTACCGACTCGGCAATTGCGCTGACTTTGAAAAACGAGTAGACGACGTCTCAGTACCACATGGGTGATGACCAGACTTGAGAATGCCGCACTGACACGTCAGGTCAATTTGCTGCCCTTGCAGTGGGTTTTCTTGCCTGACCATTGCGTTCTGGAAGCGTAGTCCACTCCAAGGGTGATCGAGGTCCACAGGGTGTCGGTGCCCATATATGGGTTTGCAGGCGTGATTGTCTCGCTTTTCATGCGAACTTTCTGAACCTTATTTCGATGTCACGATTCGCCAATGTCTTTTCATTTGTCTTGGCTCTGGCCAATGCATCATGCCATCGTCTTGCAGGATCGCTTGGTCTTGTGTGCCTTCTTAGTATCGATCACAACATCCCTTGCATTCAGTTCGCAATGTTAATTGGGCAACAAATACCGCCTGAACACGACAAATGTGGTCGAACTTGGGGTTGGTTCTGTGGAGCCGGGCCGGGAGACCCTGCAACAAGCTTGGAATTCATCTTGGGAACGAGAAACTTTGGTCCTGTGCAAGTCAATCGCAGTAGGTCCTTGATTCTACTCCTGTCCAAGTCTCCAAGACTGAGCATCGTGAAAGCGTATCTGTCATGTCGCATGCTAAGATCGAGGGGAGTCCCTGTCGTGACTCAGATGATTGAATGAAAATGGCCTCAACCAAACCACTCCTGAAGAGGCCTTTCTGTCCGGCCATTACCCCGAAAGAAAGGACTGAGTCATGTTGGCCCAGTATGCTGGACAAAGTCCGGATGGTGCCTTTGAAGGATGTATCTGATGGAACAAGAGGTCGTTGGCGTGCTCCCGCCTGCTGTCGAGGAAGTCCTCGCGGGGCCTGACAACGAGTTCTCCTAGGTCCACGGAAAACTTGAAGACGTTGGATGCATGGCAGCTCCCTGTGAATGCGAGTAACCGTGCCGCGGGTGGAGGATACATAAACACGGCGGCATTCTTTCTCTTACAACGTTCTTCAAAACGACGAGAAGGAGTAAACAGAAACAGAAAGTGACCTTATTGGTGACGGAGTTACAGGTGTGTTCCAGTTCGGCGGGCCTGGTTCACGAAGTGCGTGTCACTGACGCACCGTTTCAGTCTTTGGTCAGCGAGTCTAAGAAGAAACGACCCGAAATACGTGAGGTAGGGGAAACTTTAGTGTTTCCACCTAACAACGTCGCTCACCCTTTGAGCAGGCTGCAGAGAAGATGATGCTGGAGCATTGGCAGGGGTGCATCCGAGGCCGCGAAACCCGTACATCCGCTGCAACTTGCACGACATCGGCGATAGGCGCGATCTTGATCGAGATGTGACGGATTTCCTCCCGAGAGTGCGGGCCCCTCGGTCACGGATCATCCTTACTGGTTACTAGGCCGGGCTTGGGACGAATCGCAAAGCATGGCGTTGTAAGCGATCGGGTCGATTGTCAAAGAGTTTGTCGTGTCCCAGATCATGCATCTCTCGACCTTTTCGTAAGCTTGGAGGGTCTTTATGGCGCAAGATGCAGTTCTTTTGGACCGACTGACTTTCAACGTGGTTGGCAGGCTTGGAATAATGTTGGTGGTTCGGTGGTGGGGGTGGCGGCACCGGTGACGTAGCTGGTTCGCGGCGTTTACTTACGCAAGAGAGTATAGCTGCGTTCCTCGAAGTCGTTCGAACAATGCAGGGAATGAACCGGTAGTATATGAGTGTGGAATGCGCATTTCATGGAGATTCTGGAAGGTGCGTCGCGCTTGCTCATGATTGTATTTGTGCTTGACGTGCAACGTGCGACCGTAGGTCCTCATGTATTCTAGCTCCACAGACTACAGGCCCGACGTGGACGCGTTGTTTCGAGTGCAGGCGAGTAGATAAACGGCGTCGTCGTCATTGTTTAGTGATAATCATGGGATATGACTAGGCATCCGTCATTGAGATCGTACAAGCCATCGAGCTCGCTGAGTCCGGCGTGCCTTCATTAGTCATGCGTGACCCGGTCAAGTTCTAGCTCGTTCACGTTCCCCGTGGGATCCCGCATCCATCCTAGTCGCGATCGCGCCGACGTTGACACGCAAACATGTCATGTACGTTGTACTGACAGAGAAGACAGTGCTGACCAAGTTCGTCGAGGTGTACGTGCAATTCAAGGATCACGTCGAGATTTATGAAGACGGGACGCTTGAGGCTGTTATCTCAGTAAGCTTGTCGACATATCGCCCGGCCTGAATTCTCATTTGCGTCATTGTCACGCTATGCAGCTCAGGCTCAAGTATGAATATCCAACGCTGTCCAAGTGAGGAAATGGACCACCGTTGTAAGGGACGGCTAGTGTTTTCTAAATGTCACAACAGAGCGTGTGAAAGCAATATCGAGTTCAGGAGGAGGTGCATCCCTTCATTTCTGGCGTATCGTTAGATTCATCTCGTGCGCTAGTGATATCGGGCACGCGAGTAGAAGTAATCTGGAGGCAAATCATCGATAATTTCCGCGGTGTTCTTGCAGATTGGCAAGTTAGTCGTGGAGGGCTAGATTTCGCTTGTTACCAAACGCCACCACAGCTCGCTAGCGGAAACCCTTCGCCTGGAGGAAGAGAGAGAAAACTTCGACCCTGCGTTGGTTAGCTCCCTCGAGATCGACCTCGTCCCTCACTTAGATGCTATATGTCCCAGACAATTGTAGATTGGGGCCCTCTGGGCTGCATTTTCCGACGCACCCTCAGTGAACAGTATTCCACATTAGTCTGTAGAGGTTGATGTTGCTTTGGCAACTAGCTGTTAATTCGAGTCTACCTCTGTCTGTGTTTATTGTGGATGTTGTTTGATGATTATCTGTTGTCTGTTTGTTTTATTTCTTCTATATGGCATTGTGAAATTGCTTCTATTCTGTGAAAGATGCTTGCTGCATGTGGACTAGTGGATAGTTGAGATTAGGGTGAAGGCAGGGATGTGTGAGGTAAAGTCAATGAAGGAAGAAGGTAGATGTGGGGCTATTGGCCAAAAAGTGCCTGAAGGTGCTTATAAAGGATTTGGATATAGTATACATAGATATGCTTCTTCCCTCATATTTCTAAATTTTAAAAGGAAAAACTAGTACTCATGGTAATTAAACTCATAATCTGGATCACATATGAATCCAGACAAGAATATTTTGCAGTTGCCAAGGAATCCATCACCAACTACAACATAAAATTGAGGCAAGCAGTACCCAGACAACAAAATTGGAAGCTGTGCCAGTGCAATGTAAAGGTCATTTGTCATCATTGGTATGTAGAGACCATATCAAGGAGTACTGTTTCTGACAGGGGTAATACAAGTTATTAGATCCAACATGAAGTCCAAGACTCTCCAAACAAAGAACTATCAATGTCAATATTGAACTGCCTATCAGGAGAAATCACCAAAGAATGAACAGGAAGATAAAATGTGTTTCTATTCCATGGTGCCAGCCAGCCAAGGTGAGCCCCATCAGAAGATTGGATCCAGGCATCCTTTTTGAAAAGACCACCATAAGAAGCAAAGGACTGAACATCCCAAACTTTGATTGAACCATCAAATGATGCAGAGACTATTTTGCAGCCATCAGGTGAATAGGCAACAGAGTTGACTGAACCTGTGTGTCCCTGGAATGGTCCTGCCATGCACTCTCCAGTGGCTGCATCCCAAATTCTAATAGTGTTGTCCATGGAGCCAGAAACAATGGTTTTGCCATGAGGTGAATAAGCAACAGAGGTAACTGAACTGGTATGTCCATGGAGTGGCCCTGTTACAAGAAGACCAGTGGTTGCATCCCAAACTCTAATGGTCCTGTCTTGAGAACCAGAGGCAATGTTCCTGCCATCAGGTGAATAGATGACAGAGTTGATTGAATGTGTATGTCCCTGAAATGGATCCAACACAGGCTGCCCAGTTAATGCATCCCAGACTCTGATGGTCTTGTCCCAAGAGCCAGAGACAATTTTGGTGCCATCAGGTGAATAGGTAACAGAATGGATTACATCTGTATGTCCTTGAAGTGGTCCTATTGTAGGCTTTCCAGTGACTGTGTTCCAAATCCTAATGGTCTTGTCCCAGGAGCCAGAGACAATATTTCTTCCATCAGGAGAATAGGCAACAGAGGTAACTGAATGCTTGTGCCCATTGAGTGGTCCTGCTATAGACTGCCCAGTACTTGCATTCCAAACCCTAATGGTCTTGTCCCAAGAGCCAGAGACAATGTTTGTACCATTAGGTGAATATGCAACAGAGGTGACTAAATGCATGTGTTCCTGGAATGGCCCTGCTAGAAGTTGCCCAGTAGTTGCATTCCAAACTGTAATGGTTTTGTTCCAAGAGCCAGAGACAATATTCTTGCCATTAGGTGAATAGGCAACAGAGCTAATACCATGTGTGTGTGCTTGGAATGGCCCTGATATATGCTCCCCATTGAACATGTCCCAAACTTGAATAGTTTTATCTCCAGAACCAGAGACTAGGTTCCTACCATCAGGTGAATAGGCAACAGACCAGACTTCCCTTGTATGTCCCTGGAATGGCCCTGCTATAGGCTGCCCAGTGGTTGCATCCCAAACTCTGATAGTTTTATCTGTAGAACCAGAGACTATGTTCCTACCATCAGGTGAATAGGCAACAGAGTGGACCATGTTTGTATGGCCTTGGAATGGCCCAGCTACAGGTTGCCCAGTAGTTGCATCCCAAACCCTGATTGTTTTGTCCTCAGAACCAGAGATGATATTCCTGCCATCAGGTGAATAGGCAATAGGGTAGACTGCACTTGTATGGCCCTGGAATGGCCCTACCACAGGCTGCCCAGTGGTTGCATCCCAAACTCTAATAGTGTTATCCTCAGAACCAGAGACTATGTGTCTACCATCAGGTGAATAGGTGACAAAGTAGACCATGTCTGCATGCCCCTGGATTGCCCCTGCCACAAGCTGCCCAGTGGTTGCATCCCAAATTCTAATGGTTTTGTCCACAGAACCAGAGACTATGTTTTTACCATTAGGTGAATATGCAACAGAGTAGATTGCATTTGTATGGCCCTGGAATGGCCCTGCCACAGGCTGCCCAGTTGTTGCATCCCAAACTCTGATAGTTTTATCTGTAGAACCAGAGACTATGTTTCTACCATCAGGTGAATAGGCAACAGATGTGACATAATTTGTGTGTCCCTTAAATGGCCCTGCCATTTGCTGACCAGTGGCTCCATTCCAAACTCTAATGGTCTGATCCCAAGAGCCAGAGACAATGCTCCTGCCATCAGGTGCACAGGCAACAGAGGTTACACCATCTATGTGCCCATGCAAAGTATGAACTTCTGTTGACCAGCTGTCTGGATGTGCTGATGGAATTGAGATGTGCTTTTGCAGGTGGTCAACCCAGAGTTTCTGAAGAGGTGATCTAGATGGAATCTGGGGCATAGCTGATAGATATAGGTGTGGTGTGGATTCTTGAATGACAGGTGCAAACACTTGGATAAATTGGAATGCCTCTGAGGCCAGCATACCAAGTTCTTCTTGGTCCTAGTAACATTTCAATAATTTCCAATCACCACCAAGTTGGTATTACCTCAGTCCATTGTATGAGCTTGGTGCAGGTACCAAGGGCAGACAGGATAGTGGACAGGGGAGAGGAGAGGGAGAGAAGACTGATGGCTTCAACCCAGTAGGGAAACTTGTTTCTGAAGAAGAGAGACACCTCATTCATGAGTTCAGGAGTGCATTCAGCATTCTGTAAGTGGTCCATCCAGTATAGGCAGGA